>PVJN01006957.1:0-72624 GCA_004026805.1 Lasiurus borealis
GCCAACGGCAAGTGTGACGGGTCATTTTATCCACCCCTCCCTGTTGGGTACCTTTCCTCATCTGCTCCCCAGTGAAGATCATCTGCTATTGTACCCCACCTCCAACTCCAGTACCCCAAACCCTCTCCACACTAACAACCAGAATGAATTTATACAGACTCATTCTTCACCAGGTTATCTTTTACTGGGAACCCATTTACTGAAACATATTTATTTAGAGTAACTGTCAGGCAATGTGTGTATATTTTAACCAGAAACTTGGGTGATGGTGGGTATTAAAATCTTCCTCTCTGATCCAGGAGAGCCCAGAATCATCAGGCATACGTGTATATATTTTAGGAAATGAGCATACATCTGAAATGACTCCTGAGCAGTCAACCTGGTTTGGGATGGGTGGAGAGAGGGTCAAAGGCGCCATCTTTTATAGGCAAATGGTTCCCTTCTCTTAGAGAGAAGGAGGAAGGTGGGCCACATTTATGTTTCTGGAAGCTTATTTCTCATAGCAACGGGGAGTAGAGCAGCCCGTGAGAGACTTCATAACTATCTTCTTTGAGGACCTCTCCTGACCCTCTGCAGTGTCAGAGAAAGGAAATATCCCCAAGACGGTACAGGTCAAAATGAACAAGGCTTGTGGGTTTTAGCGAATGTGCCTTCCCATTAGTAAAATGGACCAGGCAGTCGTGGGTCTATCCTCAAAGCCAGTAAACATTCCCTCTTGGCATCAGTAATTACATCATTGTAATTAAGCCAGATTCTATGATATCCTAATTGACATCACCGACATTGTTAAAACCAACCAAAAATAACAACCTTAATGTCAGCACAATGTATTTATATATTCTTTTAAAGAAGTAAACGTCTAGCTAGAACATGACTGAGCACATCTAGCATTTAGAGGCTAGATGGTGGGGGGAATGGTGGGTGGGAGAATACAAGAATACACTCGCTCTTCTGTGCTCAGGCAGAAGTGGAGGTGTTCCTGTCCTATTCATGTTTCTCGCTGGGCCATAAGAACAAGAACAAACAAAAGGGTGACGCATTGTGATGATGAATAATACTGATGCAAAATAGCCAGGCCTGTCTTCAGCTGGTGCCTGAGTTTCTTAGCCTTTTTGTACGCAGAGGAAGAGATGGGCTTTTATAGCAAATCTGCCTTTAGACGTAAGTGCCTTCCCACATCTCACACCCACTCCCAACACACCTTCTCATGTGGAGGCTCCAAAGGGGACATTTCTGCGTGAAAAATTTGACATTTTACAATTTGTAAATTTAAGGCAATCTGCACGGTCATAAGCAAAAATAATAGCCAATGACAGCTATTATCAGAAAGATTTTTTTCCCCCAGTAGGCAAGTAAGCAACAAAATATCTAAGTATGAAGGAAATTACTCTTTTAATGAACCCCAAACTCTTGATTTTTTTTCTCTCAATCTTCTAAGCCTTTCAAGGTTTTCCACAAAGTACCCGTGAGGTTATATCACGTATGAAGTGTATGTTGAGAACGCAAATGTTTGTACAAAGCATAAAGAGTGAAGACCATTTCAACACGCATCGGAGTAAAGCCCTTTGTACTCATGGGAGCATGATCTCACCGAGAGGCGGCACATTCTCAGTCCCTGCATGTCCCTCCGAGTGTACAACTGCAGCTGGTGAAGTACAAGTTCACTGAGTTGTCTTTTACCGAAACTATGGCTTATACTAGCGGGTGTAGGGGTAGGGAGAAGAGGGTGGGAATCTGCTCATAAGCTCCTGTTTGAATGGAAATTTTGTTTAGGGGCACTTTTGGCCACACCTATGGACTGTAGAATCTTGGTTAAGACAAAATCCTACAAAGCACCCTGACACTAAACTTTTGCGTTAAATGTGGGAAACCCCGAGGATAGGTTATAGATCTTGCATCACACGCGCACCGGGCTAAGGGAGCACTGTAGTCTAGGAATCCTGCTCCTCCCTTGAAAGTGAAAGCTAGGCCTTTTTTTCTCTCTCAGAGATTCCTTCAAGCTGGATATGGAGCTGGATCCAGACTCAACAGGGTTCGGTGGGTGACCCCGCATGACGTTTCACAAGAGTAAAATAAAAAACTAATAAAAATTCTTCACCTCGATGCTCACTTTTCCAATAACTTCCATCTAAATAACTTAGGGCAATTTGGCCTCACTGTCAGAGGAAGGGGTCAAGAGCAAGAGAGTTCAAAGAGCAAGAGCTCACATACGGACCGCTCCGGGCCTCTTGCTGTAGGTAGTGCCTGAATGGACTTTGTTATTTCTCTCGCCGGGCATCTGTCGAGCTTCCTCCCCGAGAGATGCCATTTGGGGTGTCACATCCGATTTCAGGGCTGTCAGGTAACAGCCTGTGAAATGTTCCTGGGATAACTCCTCTCAATAAAAAAAAATGCCTGCACAAGAATGACCTTGTCACGGACACACACCAAGACGGCCACTCAACAACAGCATCCTTTTCTGCTCTTCTTGGGAGTTCTGAGTGACAGCTGTGGTCAAATGAAGGTGGGAAAAGAACAAAAACACCCAGCAGCAATTTCCAATACATTTTTTTTTCTTATCTTCGGGCAAAAAAAGAGAAATTACACCATTATGTCACTTTCGTGACGTGCTCATCAACAGGATGCGAACCTCATTTGTCATCTTTCGATCTTAGAGAAAATCAGAATGTAGGGAATTCAGCCGGGCTGTCGGCATTCTTTGCTGTCAAGCAGAAGGAAGGAAGGCAGCAAAAATATGAGTCCAATTAGAGCAGCTGGGCCCCCATGCCGATGCTGCCTGCGAAGACCCGCAGAAAGATCTTCTGCTCCTTGGCATCCAAATCCAATTTGCCGGAGCTGTTTATCAAGTCCCCATGCCGACAGGATGTAAATATGCCACTTAATACTTCAAATACAGTAATGAAAACTGATATTTGTAATTGTATCTGTGTGGCCCCGCTGACTCGCACCTAAATGGATTTCCAACCTAATATTGCTAAATGAATCCTTGAAAAATGGGAGGTCCATTACAGGGGAAGAGTGGCATCGCTTCTCACATCCTGACACGACAGGGACATCTCCGTCACTTTGCATGATTGAAATACATATTCCGTGTCTGTCTCCTGAAATTGCCTTGCCCCAGTGTTAACCCCATCTTTTGTGCTGAGAAAGTATCTGCCACGTCGGTGTGCCTTCCATTCGCTCTAGTCTGGGGGAGCAGTGGTGGTGTCCTGCCGAAGAGAGGGTTCTAGATACAGAGAAAGGCATAAGGATATATTCCTTCCCATCCTCAATTCGAGTATCTCCCCAGAGAGGCCTCCACCAAGTCCTCCCTTATTGTAAAAGGTTCAAGGACTAATTCTGTCACTTAACTATCAATGTGTCTGGCAAATTATAGGAACTTCTGTAAATCCTCACCACCTCCCGGTAGGGGCAGTGCCACAAGCCCATATAGCAGATGCTGACATGAATCGTTATTAAAACACAATTAAGTACTTACTGTATACTCTATTAAATAGATAGAGGAGAGAATCCTATATAATAAAAGCCTAATGTGCAAACTGACCAAACGGCAGAATGACTGGTGGAATTACTGGTTACTATGGCACGCACTGACCACCAGGGGCAGAGGAGCTGCCCCCAGTCCGCAGGCCCCAGGCCAGTGAGCTGAACACTGCCTCCCTCTCCCTGAGGGGTGGGGTCAGCAATCGGGCTGTGCCAGGCCAGCCAAGGCAGGTGCCAACAAGGAGACATCCGCACGATTGCCTAACCAGTCACCCCACAGCTCAGCCCTGATCGCCAGCCAAACCTGGAGACCCTACCCATGCATGAATTTCGTGCATCGGGCCTCTAGTATAGTCATAATGATCATCATAACTTGTCTAGCATCTATTCCCCCTTTCTCTCTCAATATGTCTATTACAGGTTTCTTTTCCCACAGCAAGTTCCTTAGAACTCTTCTTTGTCTCTGCCCACATGGATTCTCTAGTCCTCTCTCTGGCTCTGCTCTTTGTTTTGTACTGTGACTTGACAATGTCACTTCCTCTGCCCCTGGTTCTGTGACACAGAAGACCCTAGACTGACAGAGGAAGGTTGAAAGAAGAGGTTGGGAGAATCACAAAATTGTGTAACTTTTTTAGTTTATTTTCCAAGATCTCCATTACACTTCTGAGTCTCAGCTCTCTTACCTATGGAGTGATTATATTGGCAATATGCCCCATATATCAGGGTTACTGTCAGGAGTCAGTGAAAATTAATGTAAAGGCTCCTCCCACAGGATGGAGACATGCATGGTTGCACACAAACAGTTATCTCTTTCCCCTGTTTCCATGGATATTTTGAAACACTCACCTTTTATTACGATGATTCTCCTTTCTGTTTACGATATTTTTAATAGTTACATTTGTTTAGTAGTATTTTCTGATGTAGTAACTGTCATAAAAGCATGCTCTAGTCTCTACTATTTCATACTTTTACCATTTTAAGGGAAGGAACAGTGTTTTGCTCACTTTGATATCTCCCATGGCACTCATCAAAATTCTTTAAAAATATTTACTGCCCAATAAATGTTGGACCAAATTGCACCAGCAGATTATGCTATGCATTGGATCATGATGCATACCATCAAGTTATGATGATCATTATGGCTATACTATACTAGACATCTATGTCACATCTGGCCAGACTTGGAGTCACTTTAGAAACCCGGGGAGATGATGAGGTACACGTAATGTCAACATTGCTGGAAATGACAACAACATCCCTCGGTTAAAACGTAGCATCGCTCCTTCCAGGGAGAAGGTTTTCCTGGTTATTTTTCCCACAGCTCCTGCATTTACTGTCTCTAGGCATGCAGCTCTGCAGTGAAACTTGGCAGAGAGTTCGGTGATAGCTTATACCATAAATTATTCAGACAAGAGGAAAATCTTAATTCCCTTTAGCAGAAGTTTCTGTCCGGCATAGTTACATGTTCCTTGTTGATAAAGTTGAACTTTGACATTATTTTTACCCACACAGCTTTCTCCCCTTCCACCTGTGGAAATCCCAGTTCCCGGTAAATAAAGGACTCTGACTCACAAGTCTTGTTTCATAGCAGCATAGACTTTTGCAAAATTAGTCATTTTGGTGCCCAAATCTATAATACAATTGTTTTTTCTCTTTGTACATGAGAAAAAAAATATGTTTGGCAAACTTCATTAAAAAACTTCATTATATTGCTCTGTTGTGCTGGTTGTTCTGGTATCTCCTCCTCTACCTTCTCTCTGTAACTTCCTCCATGGAAATAAAGTTTTAATTATTCAGAATCTTCCCTAGACTTTTTACCTCTTATATTTGTCAGGCAGTTACCATGGACATTTATAATATAGAGATGCACATATAATTGCATCTATAACAGGCAATTGCATGGCGAATCCTCTGAACACACAACACTGTCACAGCTCGGGATTCAGATGTAGCCATCACAGAACAATTCCATTTCTCTGGAGTCATTTCTGCCTCTTTGTTGGAGGGGAAGTGCAAGCTTGCCAGCAGACAGAGGAGGCACGGAGAGGGAGAAAGAGGCAATCCCTCCCCTCCCCACACAGTCAGTGCCTGAAAATGAGGCTGAAACAGACAACCCCAGCGAAGTCTCCCAAGCAAGTTGGCAGACACTTCTAGAAATGCAAACAAAAATTTATTACAGGGGAGAACCAAGATGGCAGCATAGATAAACACCTGTAGGAGCTGCCTGTCACAACCACATCAAAACTACAATTAAAAGACAAAAAAAATATCATCCAGAACTACGAGAAAGCTGGCTGAATGGAAGTGCTACAATTAGAAGGAAATAAAAAAGCACATTGAGACTGGTAGGAGGTGTGGAAACATGGAGTCACGTGAAACGGGCTGGCAACTGGATGTGCTGTTGCTTTTTTCAGTCGGGAGGGAGATACAAGCCCCTGCTTGCTCTGAAATCCAGTTCCAGGTGAGACCCTGGGAACACAGATACATACGGGGAGAAACTGGACTGTCTGGCATCGGGCCAGAATGCTTTATTGTGGCTTTCTCTCAGAGGTGCTTGCAGCCATCATTGTTCCTGTGTGAGGGCATGAGATGGGAAGACGGGGACTCCCCCAGTGCAGGGCTGACTGGCAGCCATTGCTGTTTGCTCTGCCCTGGTGATTACTTGAGACCCCGCCCTACCCAAGCTGTGTGCAGTGGCTTTTGCATATGAATGGCCTGTCCTTTACAGACTAAAACCTAACAAACTGCTGCTGGGTCAGAGAGCTCTAAAGCTTCTAAAAGAAGGCCCAAGGCCTGGCAACAGCAGCCTGCTCTGCTTCACAACTGGACCTCATCTGGGCACTTTCAAACACCCCCAAAAGAGGAGAAATCTGCAGATCTCTCTGTAGCTCCTGCTGAGTGGTCTCAGGCAGTGGCTGACTTTGCACCTCCTTGGAGATCCAAGTGCCAGTGTACCCACTGGTCAGTGTGAGACCATACCTGATTACAACTCTTCACATCCATAAGCAACACACTCAAGGAGCAGACTCAGTGGGCACCAAATCCCCACTGAAGCAAGTCTTGCCCCATAAGGGTGTCTCCAGCACAGCAATTCTTCCATTGTAGACATAGCTGGTTTTCACAGCCAATTTGCCTGGAGATCAATTCCTCCCATTGATACCAACAGCATAGCCACTGAGACCCTAGAGGACACCTAGCACACAAGGCAACTCTATCAACACAGGGAAGCAGCCAAAATGCGGAAACAAAGAAACAGGTCACAAATGACAAATATGGAGGAAAGCAAACAATTGGATATAGAGTTCAAAATCACAGTTATAAAGTTACTAAAGAGTCTTCTAGAAACCTCCAAGGAACTTAGTGATACCTTCAAAGATGTTAGTGAGAATGCCAAAAAAATGGAAAAGGACCAGTCAGAAATTAAGCATACACTGACTTAAGTAAAGAATAGTATATATAAATTCAACAGTAGACTAGAGGGTCCCTAGAATTGAGTCAAAGACTTGAAATACTAGGAAGCAAAAAACACCCAACTGGAAAAGCAAAAAGAAAAAAGAATGCAAAAATATGTATAAGGAACCTCTGGGATAACTTCAAGTGTACCAACATCTGAATTATGGGGGTGATGAATAGCAAGAACCTACAACCAAGATTACTCTACCCAGCAAAGCTATCATTCAGAATTGAAGATCAGATAAAGAGCTTCACAGATAAGAAAAAGCTAAGGGAGTTTAGCACCATCCGACCAGTATTATATGAAATGCTGAAGGATATTCTTTAAGAAGAGAAAGAAAAAGAAAAAGGTAAAGATAAAAATTATGAACAACAAAGTGACAATAAATACACACCTATCAACAAGTGAATATAAAAATCCAGTGAATAAAAAATCTGATGAACAGAGTAAACTGGTGAATATAATAGAATCAGGGGCATAGAAAGGGAGTGGACTGACAATCCTAGTGAGTAAGGGGATGTGAGGTGTGGGAATAGATTGGACAAAAATCATACACCTATGGATAAGGACAGGGGAGTGGGTAAGGGCATGGGGTGGGGTGGGAACTGGGTGGAGGGGAGCTATGGAGGGAAAAGAAAAACATCTATAATAATCTGAACAATGAAGATTTATTTTTTTTTAAATATTACATCATACTTCCCATCACTCATCCCCGCCAAAACTAAAAAGTAATATTAACACCTGGTCTCCACAATAATGTCTTTTTTCAGACAAATGACTCTTGGAAAGCAACCAGTATTTAAGATCACGTTACATGTAAATTTCTGACGATATTAGTGATACATGACCAAGATTTAAAAAAATGAGGAAATACAGAAAAAAAAATCACTTTAATCTCAATATTTAGAAGCAGTCATTTACTTCGACATACAACTTGGTGTCTTGTGTGCGCATGTGTGCGCACACACGCATATATTTTGCATTAACTTTAATTTGCTTAAATTATCGCTTTAAACAGATGAGAAAACTGCTTGAAATTACATTGCCATTTTCCCCCTACTCCTCCTCACTATGCTTAAGAGAAACATTTTTTTCCCTCAAACAACGGCATACAAAGTGAGCTTTGAAGGCATATCTTCAGAGAGCTAGTAATTTCAGAGCTTCTAACAGCCAGATTTTTTTGAATGGTAAGAACCAAAGAAATAAAAAAAAGCACAGAAGGCGGCAAAGGGTAGGGAAAATGGTTGAATAATCAGCTGTGTTGTTGAAGTGGGTGGAGGAGGGAAGGCGTCAGCCTCTCTCACATCTAAGCCTATTCACGGGGAAGTGGGCTCCACTGAGTGGGCACGCTGCCAGGCCTCGATAATAAAGGAGCGATGGAGGACTGCAACATGGTGCTCTAGAAATACATTTTCCAATTAGTCACAAGTGTTTATTCATCAGGGCGCACCACAATGCTTTCCGTAGCTGAGTTGTACAAGCAGCTGTAATTGGCAATTGGGAAGCATCAGTGCAAATGTTTGGATGTAGTAATCCCGAAATCGCTCACGCTCCGCACTGCCACCCAATGAACGGTCCCCTGTCCTGGAGTGGCAGCGATGGCGAATGCAGGTTTAGAGCCTTTATCACCATCAAGCGATAAATGAGATCCATCTTCCCTGATGGACTTGAGGAAGAGAAATGGAAGCAGTTGAAAAGGTTCTTTCAGCGAGGATCAGAGATACGTATTTTGTTTAAGCAGAAAAGAGGGCTTGTAGGAGGGCAAATTCAAAATATTTTTCCAGGTCTTCAGAGGAGAACGGGGTATCAGAGACCCTCCCTCCCCACAAATTCCAACGAGAAGCTCAGGTGGGCTCCACAAAGCGCCGCAGACCCACCTAAAAGGCAGGAGAGCGTGGGGACAGCTTCAGATGGCTCTGCTTTGGTGGCCTACTGTGTGTGCCTCCTGGCCGTTAATCTAGAACCATCTTTAAGCTAGATAAGAAGCTCCAGAGAGAAGAAGAATCCCAGGGATATTTGCAGACCTTTACAAAGAAAACCATCATGATTGACAGTCTTTCAAATTAAAAATAATTTTTTTTTTTTTGCACTTCCCAGTAGCACAGAGCTGCAAATGCTTACTTAAAAGGCCTCTCCTCCCTTCAGGCCCCAAAGTTTTCAGGTACTTAGCATGAGAGGCTTGTGACAATTAAATCCATTTCTCCCGCCGTCCCCACAGGTGGGGCTTCTCTGCGCTTCCTCAAGGACACTTCTCAGACTAACAAGAAGCCAGCCGCTCACCTGGGAGGAGGCTGCAAGGTAGAAAAAAAATATATCATTTCACACAGAAAAACTTGGTAGCAGAATTACCACTTCTCCTAGGCTGACAATCAAGCTTCTAATAGAGTCTTATTTATAACAGGAAGAAGAGCGCAGCCAAAATTAGGCTTTGAAAATAGGCTTTGAAATAGTGATAACACTATCTGACTCTTGAAAAAAAAAAGAGCTGTCATGAAAAAAGAAATTTACTCCCTTCTCCTTCCAAGTTTAAAGGGTACTTTTAATTTCCAGAATTTTTTTTTAAAAAAAGAACCCACTGATTTGGGGGCATGAAGCTCAGGTTATGTGGAGAGTTACAGATACAATAGCCTGAGCATTCATTTTACAATCATGGAAGCAAAAGCAAAATAAATCATCACCCTGTGCCCTTCGCCTGTGTTTAATCCCAGTGATTAAAATGTCAACTTCCTTCCAAACTATAGACCACTGTCCTCCGCTTCTGCTCCACATTGCTCATGCACAGTCCAACCAAGGACCCCAGCGCCCATCTTCTTCATCAACAGGCTGCCTACTCTGGCCAGTGAGACCTTCTAGCCCCTTCTGATAAGCACTATTGGGCACCCTGTATGCATTCAACACATGCAGCCAGGACGATCACCGTGGAACGAAATAGCCAAAGGATTAGAAGATGTGGCAAACGTTCTTTCTGGGCCACCCACCTGGCCTGGGAGCTGATCAGCAAGCACCAGAGTCACCTGGCCAGGTCACCAGGTTCCTTTCCCATGAAGCATCTGTGCTGGATAGGTCGTAGTACAAGTAGACAGTTGGCTGACAGCATGCAGGTACAGGAGGCAATCTCAGCATCTAATGTAATGGAGAATCTGTTGGGCAAAGGTGGATTGTGACAAGAAAGGATTTTTGAAAACTGAGGTCCTAACCCTGACCCAATATTCTGGGTTATCACTGCTCCATATCACCAGCTCTGCTGGGTTAAGAGTCCCATCATCTCAGGCCTGCCACTCACATGTCTGTTGTTAGGATAAGGTCTTCACGTGCAACAGGATACAAACCACCTGGGGATTCCAAGCTGGGCCAGAGAGCAACCTGCCCATCTCCACAGGGCTACATGCTCAGAAAGGCCCCAATGATGTAGTGATGCTCTGCTAGCGCCATCTTGAAATTTTATTACTTTAGTAACAGGGCCCTGCATTTTCACATTGCACTGGGTCCACAAATTAGGTAGCCAGTCCCGACAGCAAGCCTGCATTTCAGGCTGCCACTGAGTCTTCTCCACCTAGGAGATGGCTACCGTCTCTTCAGGCAAGGGAACTGCTGGGATTAAATAAAGGCAGAAGCTCTCCTGGAAATACAGAGAGTAGCCATCCAAAGCTCGGGTAGGATTTACTGAGATGCATCTGGTCTCCTCTTGGGTCATTGGGATCCATTGATTTAAAGGCCAAGACAGGTATCTCGCTAGCTCATTGGGTAGATGTAGTTCTTTTACCCTATGGATTTAGACTTCATTCTCAGGGGAGAATTCAAGGCTTACTCTTAGGAGATCAACTAATAAGTGGCCGGTAAGCCTATAACTCAGGGGGATATTGAAAATGAATTTAGGGTGTACATGAAGCCCAACCTTTGAAACAGGAGCCTTTTCTCCCAAACCACAAGAGTAGACAGCAAGGCAGCAAACCCACCAGGATACCCAGGCCATAACCCAGGAGAGCAACTGTGGTCTCTGAGTTGGGGCATTGTTCTAGCGGTTAGAAGCACTCACTTAATTTTCGAGAGAAAGTCCTGCACAAACTTCTGCCCTGAGTGCTGAGATTTCTCAGAATGTTTCTCCCATCTCCACATCTTCTTCCTTTCACCACATTCCAGCTCTAATCCTCTCCACATTGCTAGATCTTTGGAGTGTCAAATTCCCAGAGACAGTTACAGCACATGGGGCTGAGGATGAGTAGAAAGGGCAGAGCTCTGGGATCCTGGGCTAGGCTTGGGTGAGAGTCGCGATGTCATCAATCCAGTCGTTCGCCTCCAGGGAACAAGCCTCCAGGACCTGAGTCTAAAACAACTACGTACTGGCCTCAGAGAGGGGAAGCCTGAAGGTGGGGAAGGAGGAAGGGGACGGACCCCCACACTTTGCCTCTTCCCAGGGGCTCTGCACAGACTTTTCCCATCTCCTTCTCTACAGTTGTCACCGGTTGTGTTGACCTTCGCTTTTTCCATCACAGGGGACCTTGTTTGGCAGAGGAGTCCCACCTTTCATTTCTGTATCCCCAGCTTCCCACATCAGTGCTTGGCTCCCGATGCTCGCGAAGTTAATTGTTAAAACAGGTTTTTCTTCAAGACTTTCAGTGATTAGTTTGGCAGAATAGAAATCGCAATATTCCTCACGGGGTTGGCAGAGGCCGACATTAGCTGAGACACATGAACAAAGAAAGGGGAGGAATCCAAGACCATCAAACAGAGTCTGCTTTCTTGTTTTGTCCACTTACTTCTCACTCATCAAAGCAAAGATGAAGAGGGACTCCTGTACTTTGAGTAGCTCTACACCTGCCTGGCAGAGAGAGAATGCCGGAGACAACATATGCTCCAGCCTTCATAAAGCCCAAGGTCTGAGGCTAGTGCAGGGCAATGCAGCAGACAAGGGTTCAAGGACCAGACCGAACTGGCTTCTGGACCTGCCACCTACCAGCCACCTGATTTGGGACATCACCATCCAACCTCTTCCTACCTTTGGAGTTTAACCGGTACAATAGAGATCGTAATACCCACTTTGCATCCTGGGAGAGTCATAGGAGATAATTGCAGGCGAAAGCACTTGCCAACTGGAAAGCATGAGGCAGGTGGAGTTCCAGTATCAGCGTCTGCACCCAGACTCCCCCAAGGCCAGAAGAGGCCCAGCCAGGGGACACGCTGTCCCTGGAAGAAGAGTGTGAGCACCGAGCAGGAGGCAGGTGTGCTGATTTCATTCCAGCAGTTAATTGTGCATGCTCTGGAGACCCCTGACATTCTCCAGCCCCGCTTTGGGGCAGTGGATTACTAGGGAATTTGTGTTTCTGCCCATGCAGATTCCCTCCTGTTTCCTAAAGCTGTTCCTTTCTGTTTTCCCCTCAGTGCGATTCCTCACTAATCCCTTCCCCTTCTCACATGTACTGCTGACCAGACCCATATGTTGACTCAAGACGGAGCCATGTGGATGCAGGCTTGGGATCAAGACATTTGGTTGGAAAGATTCTCAAGGCCTCTACCATGAGGTTTACAAATACATTCTCTTGCAACAATCAACATGTCTTAGGTCAGGATGTTTTCATATTGCAGTTGTGTGTGTGTGTGTGTGTGTGTGTGCGCGTGTGTGTGTACCCATCTGATGGTTGTATTTATTTGGAAGAAGGCTCATGGGCCAAAAAACCATTTGGGTTTGTTTGGATGTGAATTCAGAGTGTACAAGATGATAAATATTACAGAGTTTATTCAAAATCACATTTACTTTTAGTCTGACTGCCTCTTTATATTCTTAAATTCCTTTTGCAGCCACAGGCCCTGATACTCTTAAAGAAAATAACAACAAACTAGCTACTGCTAAGGGAAATGCAAATTGGTTTGTTTGCTCTCTGACACTCCTGGGTGGTGAAAACACAGCCATGGTTATTCCAAGGATCTCAATGAACATACAAAATCTTTGTCTTTCCTAGGAGTGGCTCGAAAGGTTAACAACTTTCTAAAGAGTTCTTTGTATATAGAAACCAATTTTATTCTTCTTTTGTCCAGCTGCAAGGTTCTCCCAAACTTGTTAAAGTTTCCCACACAAACACATCTGCCCTCATTTAGAAAACGAAGAAAACAATTTGCTTTGGGGAAATCTGTTGCTTGTTCTTCTTTGACATTTGCAAAATCCTCATGGTGGGCTGGGAGCTGCATGAAGCTTCTAGAAGTGACTGTCCCAGTAGGTGTTTGTGTTCAAGGAAACTGGGGGTGGAGAGGGGAAGGTGGGAGGTGGTAAGGATGCTGAGATGCCAGCATCCGGACCTGGGCTGGAGCTGATGTGCATCCGACAGTGATCAACATGGTAGGCATCTACGCTCAAAATGTGGAGTCTATGCTCATCCCACCCACTTCCCAAGCCCCAAGGCCCTTCCTTCCTGGGTGAGTTTTTTTCTGGTAGCTTGTTCCCTTGCATAATAAGAAAGGTCTCTTCCCACTTGAACCTCTACTCAACTTCTATTCACTTTTTAGTCTAAATGATTATCTTCTAATGATGCTACCGAAGAGAGATACTACAAAGGCCTCTGTTCTCATCCTCAGTGGGAGTCATAAATGAGCAAGGTAACTGTCTTCTGCCTTCCCCTGAGATCGGGGACTATCACACCTAAAATCTAAAACCTAAATTACCAAAACTTCAATATTTTCACATTCATAGGTGGAAAGGATGCTTTTAAAGAGGGCATCAATGGACTTTAAAATGGGATTGGATTTACAGAAATTTCACCTAAGCATGTGTAAAGGGAGGTACGCTGCAATATTGCAATTTGTATACAAGCCTCATACTAAGTAGTTTCTGAGCATTTGCCAACCGACAACAATGGCTGATTGTCAGGAGTTGGATGTACCTTTTTATAAAATGCCGTTTTCTCAACAATTCAAAAGAAATCCTCCTCTGCCTCACAATGGGAAGACTTTCTATTTAATCATAATACAGCCCCTTCTTTTGCCCTAATGGTTTATCAAACATATTTTCAAGATGCAAAATGAGGGTATGTGGGCTTCCTGTCTGTTTCATAATATACCGCATTTGTTCTCAACCTGTCGCTGCTCAATGATATTGAATACAGATGTAATGATAGGCCATATAGGCTGTCATTGTTCAACAAAGGGGAATTCAATGAGGTCAACGCACAATCTGAAAGTCAATACAGCAAAGCAGGTTGGGCTGGGGGCGCAGGAGTAACTCACTGCCCTGTGAGGGCACAGAGGTGGGTGCAGAACAAGCGGCTGTCAGGGCCTGCATGGGAGACAAGCTGACATGAGATTCTGAGGACCAGTGGTTCTCAACCTTTCTAATGCCGCGACCCTTTAATAAAGTTCCTCATGTTGTGGTGACCCCAACCCATAAAGTTATTTTCGTTTCTACCTCATAACTGTAATTTTGCTAATGTTATGAATTGTAACATAAACATCTGTGTTTTCCAATGGTCTTAGACTCTACATCAGCAGTTCTCAACCTGTAGGTCTCGACCCACAGGTTAAGAACCGCTAGCAGGGTCGCCTAAGACCATCTGGATTTAACAGAAAAATATTCATAACTGACAAACCCAGCCAAGGTTTTGATTCCTGGTCACCCGGAAATGTGCTCCCTTGAAGAGGAAGGTGGTAAACATCACCAATATCACATCTCCAGTGTAGCCACTCAAAGGCATACTCAACCCGCACAGTTTGTTCAAGTTGGTCACCATGAGAACGTTCTACTGGTGATGATACATTTGGCTTCTTCTTAATTCCCAAGTCCTCATGCAATAATGTCCAAAGACAAGAAAAAAGGGGGTATGAGACACCATGCACTCTTGGCCTCCTGTCTCAATGGCTAGCCTTTTGGGTTGGGTCATATGCCTGCCCCCACCCCAACCACTGGGAGGGAGGAAGGTCTATAGTATAGGCTGGGATCAGCTATTGTTCATATCGATAGGAAGGAGCCGGGCAGAGAGGAGCTCATTTTTCTGGAAAACATCAGCAATGCAATCTGGATATAATTAGGGTTCTCAGTTCTATCCGGTCCCCACAGGATATGCAAGGACAGTCACAGGCTACTAAAAACATTGCTTCCTAAAGTATGCTGAAGCAACGCAGCCTGGCAGATAAACGCTAACATGGAGGGCCATTGCTCTGCATTGCTTTGCCAAGTGACGCTCCCTGCCTTGTGTCCTGGGGCAGCGCTCAATAGACCCAAGCCCCATACTGTCATTTGCCACCTCCTGGTCTCACGATTGGGTGCTGTGATGATTAAAAGGATCCTAGGAAGGCCTATGCAATCCTCAGGATGGAAGTGTGAAGTGCTGACTTTTCCAGAGACAATACAAATGTCCAATCACTGAGCACAAAACTAGTCTGGGTGCACCTTGCAAAGGGGCTTAGCAGCCGGGAGTGAAGGACAGTCTCTTGCCAACGCTGATGTAAATCCCTCCAGGTGGCACCTCCCCTTTCTCAGTTTTTCTCTGCCCAGACCTCCCCTCCCCCCTCCAACACCATCAAAGCCAGATGCACAGAGTAGGAGTAATAATAATAAGTCAAAGTTAAGAGTGAGAGTGTGATGAGAGAGTTGGAAGAAGACGGGGAAGATGAGAGCTAAGAAGATTATTCTCGTTTTCTTCCAGAAATTTCCAACCCTGTTCAAGCCCATTATCTTAACACTTAAACTGGACCATTCCATGTTCTCATGGTGTATGAGACTAGTATGTTTTGGTCTCTTGACCACAGAGTTCCACATGTTTAGGACCTCAAGCCAGTGTGGTCTGGTTTCCAAGCCACTCCCCCTATGGCAGAGCAGATGTGCACAAAAAAATAAGACAGTCCTCAGTTTTTTTAGACAGACCTGTTAAGGATACACCCAGTACAAACATAAACACATGATGGTTATGCTTATTTTTACCTACTCCTAAAACAAGCTGAGGTGGCTTACATTTAAAGGTACAGAAAGTGCACGTTTGCCCTAACTGGTTTGGCTCAGATAGATAGAGCCTCAGCCTGCAGACTGAAGGGTCTCAGGTTCGATTCCCGTCAAGGGCATGTACTTTGGTTGTGGACACATCCCTGGTAGGGGATGTGCAGGAGGCAGCTAATCGATGTTTCTCTCTCATCGATATTTCTAACTCTCTTCCCTCTCCCTTCCTTTCTGTAATAAATAAATAAATAAATAAATAATATATTTTAAAAGAAAGAAAGCACACATCTAAAAAAAATAAATAAGGAGGGGTTAGAAGTAATTCAGAGCAAAGCTGTATCAGATGGTGACCTTAAAAGGAAGCAGAATGAATACAAAATCCCAAAGCTAAAGACAAAAGGAAAACCAATAGGGTTATGCAATTCTCTGTATGCAATTTGTTGTTTTCATTTTTTCTTCTCTCTCTCTTTTTGAAAGACATCTCTTTTTTTTACCTGGAAAGTGAAACTGATAGCTGTCATCAGATTCATCAGGAAATTTAATTATGTATCTTAAGTTATTCTTGGACTAAGACAGAGCATTTGTTGATTAATTAGTGGGCCAGTCGTGCTGCTTCTGACAGAAAAGACATGTGGGTCAGAGAGAAGGTATCTTTAATTCTGGCGTGGCAGAAGATGCAATAGTGTTCTCCACACTAAAGCTTCTTAAGACAATTTTTTTAAATAGCTGGTATATCCCTGGATTGTGACTGAACAACAGTATTTCCAAAGGAAAGAACCAACTACAAAATGTATAAATTATGTCTTGGTTTGCTTTTCTGTTCCTGATGCTTGCAGTCCCACTCTAAAATGTCCCGGTCTGCCTATGGACATTGTGATCTTAAGCCAAGTAGAGTAATTCTCCTTTCTGCATGCGTGAGCACTTCTCTGGCTGACTTGGGAAGGGGCCTCTTCTTCAGTGGTGAGAATAGCTTGGCTTATTGGGAAGAATGTAAGTTCTGGGTTCAAATCCTGCTCCTGGCGCTTAGCAGTGGGAGTTTCAGGCAAGTCACTGAGCTTCGCTTAACTTCCATTCCTGCAAAAACGAATCGATCACACCTGGATCCTTTGGTGCAGTGGTTCTCAACCTTTCTAATGCTGCGACCATTTAATACAGTTCCTCGTGTTGTGGTGAATCATAATGTAAATATCTGTGTTTTCTGATGGTCTTAGGCGACCCTGCTAGTGGTTCTCAACCTGTGTGGGTCACTGCTGTAGAGCCCAAGACCATCAGAAAACAGGTCACAACCCACAGGTTGAGAACCGCTGCTTTGGTGCCTCCTCTTCCTCAGCCACCACGCAGAGACCTCTGCATCAGGCCCCTCAGTAGCCTCAAGTCTGCCCTCCTCCTGCCCTTCCTTCCTCTCCTGCCTCTACCTTAATTCCCCTTCCGTTGTCTCTCCCCGTCTCCCACCGGCCTTTCCTCCGCTCTCTCTGATGCTATCTGCACCTCCTCCACTCATTCTCAGAGTGAACTGGCTAAAACACAATCCGAATCTCGTTGCTCTTCCATATCCTTTACCCACGTAACCGTGTCTCTGGACAAGGCCAAACCCTTTCACCCGGCCCCGTCTTTCTCCCTTGCTTTGATCACCCATCCCCACCTGCCCCATGTTCTCCGTGGGGAACCTGTCAGGCTGTGACTCCGCACCCAGGCCTTGCGTGGATGTCTGTCTCTCTCTGCTGAGAGCACCCCTTCTCCCTGGTCTCTGACGAACTTCAACTTCACTGAGACTCTGCTTCCAAAGCCCACTGAGAAAGCATTTCTTCCAGGAGCTTCCGTAGCAGCCTGCCCTGTCATAAGCCTATTTCCGCCTCACCTCTCTCACTGGCCGCGAGCTCCCAGCCTGATCGCTTTCGGGTGCAATTCAGAGACTCAGAAAAGGTGCTTCATAAGAATAAGATCCATGGAAAGGGGAGCTAATGAGTGTCTTTCAGGCTTTCGTGTGGCCTGAATGAGACACAATGGGAGTCGCACGCACCCAGAGAATGACGGTCCTGGTTATTGTCACTACTGCCAGGCCTGCCCCTCTCGTAGAAAGAAGGGTGTCCTCTGCCTGCAGACACCCAAGTGCAGCTCTCTCCAAGGCGTCTGACATTTTGAGCAGCAGAAATAGAAGGAAAACCACGCTCGGAGTAGTTTTGTTGGGTCCTTAGAAAAAAATGTGCCCCTGCCTCCACCTCCTTGATTTTCTGGTTCGAGTGTCTCTCGCAACCTTTTACCAATAAGTGGGTTTATTCATTCGAACGTGCACTTTCGCCAGTTGGTTCACTTCTCTGTAACCCCTCGCGTCCCTATTCAACAGGGCTGGTAATTACCATAGCAACCGCAGCATGCGGTGCCTGTGCGCTCTCTCAGAAACAAAGCCTCTGCGAGGGGAAGAAATCACACACACACACACACACACACACACACACACACACACATTAATTTGCAACATGAAATTCTATTTCATGGTCCTTATAAAGGGAAATCATGCCTCCAACGACGCGGACCTGCCTTCCTGCCTGGACGAGGGACTCACACTGTCTTTCTCCTGCTCCCCCTCCTCCTCTGCACTCCCCCCCCCCGAGACATACACACTGATTCATTTTAAAATAAAAGTTTTGTGCAGCGGGAGGGTGGGGAGAGGGAGGATTCGGTTTCAGCAGGGAGGGCAGAGGTCAGGGGGAGGGGGCAGAGCCTCCTGGAGCAGTTGTTCCCCTCTGAGTGATGACTGCACCACCACGGGGATTTATTAAAACGGAGCCTAGTGCTGCCCCCCCGAATGAGGCTCTCCATAAATTCTGGGGCGCCTGTCAGTGGCTAAGCCCATATGTCCCGCTCCCATACAGCGCCTGCGTCTGCTGGTTGGGTCCGCGTCCCAGACCATGTATGCCATTCTCTGCTTCCCCAGACAGACACACACACACACACACACAAACACAAACACGCGCACACACACTGCAGACCCATCAAGAAGCAGAGCCCAGAAGGCTGTGCATGCCCAGAAATGGAGACTCCCTACTCCCACTGAGGTGTGTGAGTGTGAGTGTGAATGTGTGAGTGTGTGTGTGAATATGTGTGTATGTGTGTGTATGTGAGTGTGTGTGTGTGAGTGTGAGTGAATGTATGTGTGAGTGTATAAATGTGTGTGTGAGTGTGTGTGTGTGTGTGTGAGTGTGAGTGTGAGTGAATGAATGTATGTGTGTGTATGAATGTGTGAGTGTGTGTGTGAGTATATGAGTGTGTGTGTGTGTGAGTGAGAGTGTGTATGTGTGTGAGAATGTGTGTGTGAGTGTGTGAGTGTGTGTGTATGTGTGAGTATGTGAGTATGTATGTGAGTGTGTGTGAGTGTGTGTGTGAGTGTGAGTGTGTTTGTGTGTGTGTGTCCAGCAAGGCATTATGTCCGGAATGCAGTGTGACCAGCCACTGGCTCTGGTCTCCATCTGCCGGGGATGGTGGGGGAGAAAGGAGTTGGGAGAGGAGCCCCTGAGGCCACCGGGTGCCCTGACCTCCTCCTGCCCCGCTCCCCACACAGAGGAGGGAGATGGGTGCCAGGGAGAGTGCAAGGTGAGGCCGCGCTATGTCCTGGGTCCGAATAGATGGGCGGGCACAGAGGGTGCGGTGGCTCTCTGCCCCCCTCTGTCACTGCAGAAGGAAGCCAGGGACCCTGCTCCAACCAGACTCTTCTCTCCGCGCTTCAAACCCGGCCGTTGGAAGCCTCTATGAGTTCTCCGGTGGAAACTGATGTTTCTAAACCGCTTTGGTCTGAGGGGAAAAATGACACCTTCCAAGCCGAGGCTGTGCAGGGCCCTGGGCTGGTCTGAGCGTCCACTGTCTGCAGGAGTTGGGGTAGAGGCCTTCCCAGCCATGCGAGGACCTTTCCACCCCGAAAACCGGCTCAGGGGGAGCTGAGAGCAGGGCCACCAGCCAATGGGTGCTGGGGGGTGAGGGTGGGTGCTTGGGGGTGCAGGGTGGGCACCCTCGTCTCCTTAACTTTTGCCGGATGCTGAATGCCACGCTCCATGCACTCTTTAAAGCGGAGTTCCTATTATTCCCTGGAAGATGCTGCCCCAGCATAAGATAACCTGCAGTCCTTGCATAGCCCCGCGGGGAGGGGTCCCCCCGAAGATGCGCAGCTCTCTGGGGAGCCGCTGCCTTTGGTCTGGGGGCGCAGGGTCTCCAAAAGGAGGTGAAGAAGGAGAAGACTCCTCTTTGTCTCAGCCTCCAGGCCCTGGCGGCGGTGCAGCAGCGGCCGCTAGAGGGCGCCGCGAGCCCGGCCATCGCGCCCAGCGCCAACCTGTTCATTTCGCCCAGGGAGAGAGGCCCGGAGCCAGTGACGTGGGGAATTATTATGCACAGTCCATTTCCTTGTAATTTAACTTTCACGGCAACAAAAGCATAATGTATAGTCTAGTTTTCGGGCCTGATTTACAACAATTTAAACGAAAAGATGAGGTCTGCCTCACTCCACCCCTTTCTGAATCACTTGTGCTGATATCAGCAGCTGAGAATTTCGTGTTTTATCCTCCTCCTCACCACCAACCCCCCCAAAAAGGCACAGATCCGAGGAGACCAGACGGGGGAATGTGGAACAGGGCCCCTGTACACCGCCGGGTGCCAGCTTTCACTCGCTGCCTTCCCTTTCCTTATTTCTTTCCTGTCCCCTTTTAAAAAGTTGATGTTTTTATTATGGTGGTTTGGTTCCTATTCCCCACTACTACTTCCAAACACTGTGCGGTCCACCCAGGGCCAAGCACTTCTGCCCCCAAAGGGCTGTGGGGTCCATTTCAAACCCAGAGGTAAAAGGGGGGACCCCAGCACACCCCCCTCTTCTGGCCTCGCTCCCTGACCCCCAGCCCTTCCCTGTAGATTCCAGCTGCTTTGATCTCTCCTTCCTCCCGCTCCTCCTCCTCCTAGAGCACTTACTGACTCTACCAGCGATCTAGCATTTCGTAGCTATTGTCTCCTTCTCTAATTGCTTCACATGCACACTTTTTTCCTCCCTGAGGAAAGGAAATAGCTTTTTTTTTTCTTTTTTGAGTGCTTACTTTGGCTGAGGGCCGTTCCTGTAATGTCCTTTAATCTTTGGAACAACCCCTATAGCTGAGATGCGATTGATTATTTCATTTTACAGATGAGGAAACCGAGGCAGAGAGGTTGAGTAACGTCCACAAGGTTTTCCTGGAAGTCCCAGGGAAGACGGATTCAGACACAGGTGTTTCTCTTTGCTACATTGGTCAGGATCCCACGGAGGTCACACACTGGAATGTGTACCATATTTTCCGGCGTATAAGGCGACCCCCAACTTTTCCAGTTAAAATATAGAGTTTGGGACATACACACACACACACACACACTCGCCTTATAAGATGACACCGTGCGTATAAGATGACCCCCGACTTCTGAGAAGATTTTCCTGGCTTAAAAAGTCATCTTACACGCCGGAAAATACGGTATCTCTCTCTTCCACACTTTTCAGCACCCCGCATAGAGGCAGGTGCGTGCGCTCACAAATAGTCCTTACCAGATTGAAGGTCTGTCTGTGGTTAGCCCTGACATCCGGCAAGAAAGTTAGCACTGTCCCCCATTTTAAAAATGAAGTAACCGGCTGAATGCGAGCCAACAACCCAGCCCCCTGCTACAAGGGCTGTCTCCATGTCCTTACCAAGTACTTCATATTACTGATCAGGGTCCCATGTCCTTGAATCTGCGGTGGTATCTCCTGTGGGCCGTTCCCTGCGAGGGAAGGAGGTCCGGATTACTCCAGAGATGGATCAGGAAACCTCAGAACCAGGGCCCCTTTGATGGGGTCTAGCGGTCAGCCATCAGGGTAGTGGACTAACTGGGATTGAAGTGAACCCAAAGGACATGTCTTGTCTTTTCCCCGTTACGATGCCTGACCTGGATAGGTTAGGTTTGATCTAGGATCTGAGTATTTTCAGACCCCAGATCTGCTCCCATCTCAAATAGGGGAGGAGAGCTCAGCCAGGAGGAATGAAGTGGGAAAAATACACTGCCCAGGGACAGTCAGGGGCCACAGCTCTAAGGCTGTTTAGATGTGTTCTATGTCAGATACGTTCGGGAGGGCACATGGTAAACAAAGAGGACTGCGTCAAGGTGTGTACTGATAAAAAAAGAAAATCCTTTCCATCTGTCGACCGGGTTAGCGAGTGAGTAGTAAAGAGCCAACCATAAGCCAGAAGAGCGTTTAATAAACGTGTGGAACCTCCCGGTGTGATGCCCAGAGTTCGGGGTCCCCAATAATCAACCACCAGGGAGCCTTTTTCTGATGCAAAAGCGAAGAGTCTTTATTCAAACCCGGGTTTGGCTCCCAGCCTCTTTCTGGCGCAGCAGCGAGACGAGAGAGCGAGCCCCGGAAGAACAGTGGGTGATATGGGGTTGGTGATTTGGGGGGGCTTAGGGAGGTGATGTGGGTGACAGAGATTGGTCACTGGGGTCAGGGTTTTTCTGTGGTCTAGCCTTATTAGGACCCTCGCTGTGTTCCTGGAGCTTCATTGGTCCATTCGGGCGGTGGACGGGGAAGTTAGGGCACTGCTGGCACACCTGTGGCCCCTCCCAGAAAAGGGAGAGGGTTTAGGCAGGGGGCCCAGCCCTACAGGACAAGACGGAGGAGAGTTCGTTTCTGCTTTGTCCTTTCACCAGAACCGAGTCTCAGGCCGCTGGCCCACTACCAAGGCATCCAAGCAAGTTCAGGAGATCAAGTCTCCATTGAATGAAGTCCAGGCGGAGGTGGCCTCCGAAGACCTGCGGGACCTTCAAGCAGGAGGCTGGCCCTCGTCTCCGGTGCAGCTGACCTTCAGGAAGGGAATTGGGAGGCAGAGGAATGCTGCTTTCTAACCTCTGCAGCCACGTGAGCAAAACATATGGAACCGATAAGGAAGTGATCGCGGTCCCACTGGGGTGGTTTTATGAACTCAGGGTTGTATCACATTGTGGGACTAAAGATAGAAAAAAGGAAACATCTCGTACATCTTGGGGGCTGTGAGTGTAAAGGCTACTAAGAAGCCGGCTCAGGCTCAGCTTTAAAGGGTCTTCCCAGGGCGGGCTGATCACAGCACTCTGCGCACCTTTGACTCGAGTCTCTGGCTCTTTGTACCATTCTCGTGTGAAGGGTTCAGGATGGAGGAGCAGGCAAAGGGCCGGGCTTTGAGGACAGAGAACAGACAGGCTTGGTTCCTGGCTCTGCCTCTTATCTGCTCTGTGACCTCGGCCCCTGGACTATATTTGTCCGAAGCAATTTTCTCACATACAGAACGGGAATGATAGTACCTACTCCTTAAAGGCATCGTGAACATGAAATCAAATAAAGCCTGAGCAACGTGGACCCAGGAAAATGCCGGAGCTGGGATTTAGCAAAACCGACCCACAAGATATCTACCGTATCTCTTCACATCTGAGACATCATTGGCTATGAGAGGCAGCGTGACTTTATGAATCACCATGAGTGGGGGAAAAAGCATTGCCATTAAACTCTGCTTTTCATCGATGTGTAAGATATATCCCAAATGTGAAAAAAATGTCTCTTAAATATTATCCTAGCAAAGAAAAGCAAGAGAGATAAAGGGAACCTACAGAATGATAGAAAATATTTGCACATCATATGTCTGATAAGGTAATAATCTCTAAAATATATAGGAAACTTCTATAACTCAGTGGCAAAGAAAACAAGTAACCCAATTTGGGAATAGGCTAAAAACTTGAATAGACATTTTTCCAAGGAAGATATATAAATGGCCAACAAGTATATGAAAAATGCTCAGTCACTGATAATTGGAAATGCAAATCAAAACCTTCATGAGTTATCACTTCCTAAATGTCAGGATGGCTATTATATATATGACAGGTATTAGTCAGGATGTGGAGAAGACAGAACCTTGTTCCTTGTTCATTGTTGGTGGAAATGTAAAATAGTGCAGCCCCTATGGAAAACAGCATGACAATTCCTCAAACAATTATAAACATAACTACCGTATGACCCCACAATCCCAATCCCGAGTATTTATCTAGAAGAATTTAAATCGGGATCTCAACAATTGGAATCTCAAGATACTATCAATACTCTAGTATTCATTGCAGCACTATCCATAATAATAAAAGCATAATATGCTAATTAGATCAGACATCCTTCCCGATGAAGCTGGGGCTGCAAGGGAATCCTGGGTCCCGGATGCAGAGGGGAGCTGGTCTCAGCAGCCAGGGGAAAGAAGGCCTATTTGTGCATGAATTTCGTTCACCGGGCCTCTGGTTTACAATAACCAAGCTATGGCAAGAACCTAAATGCCCGTTCACAGATGACTAGACATGAAAATAGGTGGTAGATGCACTCAACGGAAAATTATTCAGCCTTTAAAAAGGAGGACTTTCTACAACCCGCAACAGCCTGCATGAACCTAGAGGACGTTATGCCTAGGAAAACAGGCGGTCACTGAAAGACAAATGCTGTACCATTCTACTTACATCAGGTAAATGAAATAGTTAAGTTCATAGGACCTGAGGGTGGAATGGTGGTTGCAGGGGTGGAGGGTAGAGGGAAAGGAGGAGTTACAGTGGTACCTCGAGATACAAGTGACCTAACATGAGATTTTTGAGATATGAGACGTTGAGCGAGTGATTTTTGCTTTGAAATACAAGCAACATTTGAGATAGGAGTCATCGTGTGGATCGGCCGGCTGCACCAGTTTCCCACGCCTCAAGGTTACAGAACAAATTAAACTCATATCTCCAGGTACCACTGTACTAACGCATGGGCATGCTGTCTCAGTTAAACAAGATGCATGAGCTCAGAGATTCATCCCCACCTGAAGGAAGAGTCCCCTGTGGTCTGTGTGGCCCTCGGTCTGGTGGTCTTCGCTCCCAAGTCAGTTTCTTAGTGAGATCTGCCCCTCAGCCACAAAGACAGCAGCCCTGGGTCCCTCCCAGCTCTGTTTCCCCATCGTATTCATCACCCCCTGCCTGCTCTGCTGATAATTTGCTTATTGTCAGCTTCTTGTCCCAGAAGGACCCTGAGACCTTTAGTTCTCTTCACCGGTGCATCTGTGGAATCTGGGATAGTGCCCGACACCCAGCAAGCCCTCAAATATTTGTGGAATATTGTTAAAACGTCACCCCTTCCATGAATATTCCTGCCACCCAGTGCAGCTGGGATTAAAAGCAACATTCCTTTTCTTCGTGTCTTTCTCTAATGTATCTAAGAATGCTCTCTTAGCACAATTAACTCCCGGTGAAGAGAGAAAGAACGTGCATAAAGGAGTATAAGAAAAAGGCCTCAGCAAAAAGCAAATGAAGGCATACAAAGCCAGCCTGGCAACAAAAGCAAGAGGAAGAGAACCGAGTCCTGGAAAGCAGAAGTGATCGCCTCACAATAACAATAATAATAGTAATAGTGAGAGCTGTTGTAGGCACCACCTGCAGGCGATAGCGCTCCAGCCTCAAGACGTGTAATTAGCATCACAGAATTGTCTTTGGGAGCTTAGAATTCCCGTGACCCCACTGGGGCAGTGGGTGGGGAAGCCCCGAGGAAACTGACAGGAAGATGCATAATAACAGGACGCAGGAGGATCAACAGGAAAGGGAGGAGGAGCCAGAGGAGGCAAGCGGAAGGGAGCAGGCCAACAGCCTGGCCTGCCCCCCCGCCCCACCCAAATGGCCACCCCTGGAAATGGTCCCTTCCCTATCTCCCAGGCTTCCGCTCTCTGTCCCAGGATCAGCGCTCCAGCCGTTGCTTTTCCCCCAACATGTCCCAGATTTACAATCACCGCCCAGCCAGTGTGGCTCAGTGGTTGCCCATCAACCTATGAGCCAGGAGGTCACAGTTTGATGCAGGTGCCCTGACCGGGCTGCAGACTGCATCCTCGATAGAGGGCATGCAGGAGGCAGCTTGTCAATGATTCTCTCTTGTCATTGATGTTTTTCTCTCTCTCTTCCTCTCCTTTTCTCTCTGAAAGCAATAAAAAAAGTCTCTTTTAATATATATATATATATATATATATATATATATATATATATATTTTATTGATTTTTCACAGAGAGGAAGGGAGAGGGATAGAAAGTTAGAAACATCGATGAGAGAGAGAGACATCGATCAGTTGCCTTCTGCACATCCCCTGCTGGGGATGTGCCTGCAATCAAGGTACATGCCCTTGATCGGAATCGAACCTGGGACCCTTCAGTCCACAGGCCGTGGCTCTGTGCCCTGAGCCAAACCTGTTTCGGCTAAAAATAGTCTTTTTAAAAGGACCTCCTACCCCTCCCTGGAAAATTAGTGACGAATGAGGCATTGCAAAAAAATTGCTTAAGACACCATGCTGTACTGCTTTCAAACGGTAAAGATCTGAGCTCACTCACAGTTTGGGAAGCTGACTGTCCTGGGAAGGCTGAAGGAGAGGAGACACCAGAATGCCCCTCCCTCTGAGCAAGGACTGCGGGGCAGGTGGGGAAATTTGGCCCTAAGCTTCGGCCAGGAGGGTGAGTGGGGAGTTAGGGGCGCAGGGACTTGGGGAACTGGACCTCAGCCTTCTGTCCCCTACAGGAGTCTTGGAGATTCCTCCAGGCACGTGATACAACACCCAAAGCTGACAGCTGGAGGAATAGACCAGGAATCTAGGCACAACAGAAATGCAGCCCTGTCCATTTTCAATCCCAGAGAAACCATGGCCAGGGAGGGGAGCTGAGAAACCCCAGGGATAAACCAAAGAGAGAAAGGGCCTCCAGACTTCTGTTTGTGAGGCGTTTATCCCCGGGAGGGGCGAGGTGGTATCGACGCGCTCCGCTGCCCGTTCCAGGCTGCTGTTTCCAACCGGGAAACCGGGAAACCGTGCCAGGAGGGAGCGCTGCCGCCATCGGCTGCAGGTCGCACAGGTGGAACAGTTTTTAATAATTACTGGCTGACAGCAGCTGCGGTTTGGGTTCCATGGCAACAATCAACTCCTGGTTTATTCTGCGCTGATAAAATTATCCAGGCCACAAAGACATTATTAGAAACAACAAAACAACAGGAGAGTCTTTTCCGTGGCTCGAAGGCAGAGCTTCTGGGTTTGTCCTGAGCTTTGGCATCTGTGAGTGCCCATGAACATGCAGCATCCTTGGCCTTAACCTCTGAGACTCCAGCAACTGTCCTGGCAGGTGAGGTCCCAGGAGTCTTGGCTGCTAGCAAGGTCCCCGAATCACGCAGGCAGTTCCCCAGGCACACAGGGAAACATGGCCTTAGAGCAGCGGTCGGCAAACTCATTAGTCAGCAGAGCCAAACATCCACAGGGCAACGATTGACATTTCTTCTGAGAGCCACATTTTTTACACTTAATCTTCTTCTCACGCCGCTTCTTCAAAATACACTCACCTGGGCCGTGGTATTTTGTGGAAGAGCCGCACTCAAGGGGCCAAAGAGCCTCATGTGGCTCACGAGCCACCGTTTGCCGACCACGGCCTTAGAGGACATGTGCAAATGAATCAGCGCCCTAGCTCTAGTGCCCTCCCAAAGCAGCACGAGGGACAGACCCCAGCCCCAAGTGTCTCACGCAGAAGCCACCAGCCACTGTGGCCACAGAACAGTTAGCAATGTGGCTAGGCCAAACTGGGACGTTTTCAACACATAACATGAACTGAATTTCAAAAATAGTATCCTATGTAACAAAAGCCTAATATGCAAATAGAGTGAATGGCAGAATGACCAGTGGAACAACTGGTTGCTGTGACGTGCACTGACCACCAGGGGCAGATGCTCAACGCCAGAGCTGCCCCTGCCAGCAGGCCCCAGTCCAGCCAAGGCGGTTGCCATTGTTCCCTGCCACCCGCCTCATCATTCTACCAGTTGCCCCACAGAGGGAGGTGGCCGGCAGGTGCCAGCGGGGGGTGGGGGGTCTGGGGGAAGACATCACCCTGCTGGTTGCCCCACATATTGGCCCTGATCACTGGCCAGGCAGGGACCCTCCCTGTGCATGATAAGACAGTATAGTAGATCTTATTTAAAATCTTATGCTCATATATTGAGATGATAATATTTTGGCTATATTGAGCTAACCAAAATACACAATATATATTATCATCCTCTATAATAAAAGCCTAATATGCTAAGTGTCTGACTGTTTGACCATTCGACAAGTCGCTATGACACACACTGACCACCAGGTAGGTTAGCGGGACTTGGGGAGATGGGCCGGACATGCTCTGGAGCCCTCCTGCAGTCCCTCCCCAGCCCCAATTGTGCACTGGTGGGGTCCCTTGGCCTGGCCTGCACCCTCTTGCAGTCCAGGACCCCTTTGAGATGTTGGAGAGCTGATTTTGGCCTGATCCCTGCAGGCTGGGCCAAGGAAACCCACCGATGTATGAATCTGTGCACCGGGCCGCTAGTAATTAATATATAATAAAATGTGTTCCCGGATGCCTGCACCTTCTACTCACCCCACCCTAAGCTAGAATAATTTTTCATAACAAGAGTGATTTCAGAACAGGGGACACCAAAAGATCCCAAATATCAAAATGGAAATAGATGAAGGTCTAATGAGCAAAAGCCTCTATTTCCTACCTAATGATTTTCGACAATAAATTAGCCAGGGCAAGTAATATCAGCAGCTGTAACAGACAACCAGGGGAGAATTAACATAATACCGTGGGATTGCTTTGCTAGTATCACAGCCAACTGCAAACAGAGCAGGGGCTCTGTTCCATAGTCTTTGGTGGACCTAGGTTCCTTGCATAATGGGGTTCCCCCATCCTCTAGGGCAGTGGTTCTCAACCTTCCTAATGCCTCGACCCTTTAAGACAGCTCCACATGTGGTGGTGACCCCCAACCATAAGATGATTTCCGTTGCTACTTCATCACTGTCATTTTGCTACTGTTATGAACTGTAATGTAAATATCTGATAGGCAGGATGTATTTTCATTGTTATAAATTGAACATAATGAAAGCATAGTGATTAATCACAAAAACAATATGTAATTATATATTGTGAATATTTATTTCTAATTACAAATAAATGAAATTTTGTCTTGAATCATGGGGTAATGGGCAACAGTCTTCATATAACAACAGTAAACTACATTGCTACATTTTGCTACACCAAGGAGCAATGTGTTGGTTCCTAAGACCATGGGAAATAGGTGTTTTCCAATAGTCTTAGGCGACCCCTGTGAAAGGGTCGTTAGACCCCCAAAGGGGTCGCGACCCACAGGTTGAGAACCACTGCTCTAGGGACTCAGAGTCCGTCATTACCCAATGTGAATTTGGCTGGCAGATAAGACAAGAGACAGAGTACAGAAGTTTGCATGAGTGGTTTTAGGTTAAGTGGAAAGGGATATATATACTTATATATATATATATTTATAATTTTCATTTAGTTTCCATTGGCCAGCATGTGGATCCATGTGATTACAAGAGAAGCTGGGTATGGAGTTTAGCTGTGTGCCCAAGAAGATCTGGATGTGATACGCCCGCATCAGCACCTTTGCCTGATCAGGCTGAGTAAGAATGGCAGGGAGAATCTCTCTCTCTCATTCGTTTCGGCTTTGGCTTCATAGGGCTTACAGATTGCTTTTTGTACCACTACAGGCAGCAAAATGGATCACTCTACTTTTCCCAAATAAATGCAATCAAGAGCCCAGGGACCTTTCTGCCTGTCTGTTACCAGGATTCAGTGTTCAGTTCTGGCCCAGTGTGACCTGTGACTCTAAACATCTGTTCTAATGATGAATGCCGCTGAAGCCTCAGAGAAATGTTTCTCAAATCTTGTCCGGTGTCCTTGAATCAAAAGGCAATGGCATCCAAATGCCGTGAAGGTTTGTGGGTTATTCTGGTGACATCAGAGATAGACCTTGCTGTAAACCAGGGGAGAATGAGAACCATGGAAAGAGTAAAAAATAGTCAATTTTTTTTCTTATTATCATTGAAATAGATTTGTACGTAATGAAATATTCTTCAAGAGTGCCAAGCACTCACCTCCTCTCATGTTCCAATTTGTTATTTCAGAGTAAGACGGTGCTCACCACAGTGCATATGGTAGCTGAGGAACAGTTTTCAATGTTGAACAATTTGTCTTTGTTTACAGACAAGTAAGTCTAAATAGATGTGTGAAGATTACCAATCTTTACCTGGGTAACTCAATGGACACCAAATTTTAGAATTATAAATATTCTTAGTCTTGTAAATATATTTCATAAGGTTCTAGGAGCTTTTTGAGTTATAATTTAGATACTACACAATTGACTCATTGAATGTGTATGATTCAATGGTTTTAGCATATTCACCGTTGTGCATCGATCCTCAGAATCTAGAACATTTTCATCATCCACAAAAGAAATGCTGCTCAGCTGTCATCCCCAATCCCTTCATCCCTGCACCCAAAGCTCTGGCAATTCCATAGCCACTATGGACTTGCCTATTTTTGACATTTCATATAAATGGAATGATAATTATATGGGTTTTTGCGACTGGATTCTTTCATTTAGTATCATGTTTTCAAGGTTCATCCATGTTGTAGCATGTATCAGCACTTCATTCCTGTTGATTGCCTAGTAATATTCCATTGTCTGAATAAACCATAGTTTGTTTATTCATTCATCAATTGCTAGGCTTTTAGATTATTTCCACTTTTTGGCTATTATGAATCATGCTGCTATGAACAGTCATGTACAAGTTTTAGGGGTCTTTGTGGACATAAGTTTTCATTTCTTTTGGGTATATATCTAAGAGTGAGTTGTCAGTAAGATTTAAGTACATATTTCAAAAATTTAAAATAAAAATTTTTAGCTTTATTGAACTAATTTTGACTTCAACATTTGATATTCATTAATTATAATTTGAACTTATCTTTATTTTTAATAGATAGTTTTAACTATCTTGAGGAAATAACATTTTGAAAATTTAAGCATTAAGTGTAATTTTATTTTAATTTGCTTCTAGTAAAAATATGCTTAAATTGTGTTTGCTTTGAATCTAATATACTTTTTTTAATTCTTGTGATTATTATTGTTAGTAGACTATACGTTATGTGAATATCTTAATTATATCCACATAATTAGTGATTTTGCTGAAAAAGGCAAAAATAGAAATTATATGTAATAAGTATGCAATTATTTTTGACTTGATTATATGTATTGTATTATGCACCAAAAAATACCAGCCCACAAACACAACACAGAAGCATGAGCAAATATTTAAATTCGGTCACTTAAAACCCAGTCAGATAAAAACCATAGATATATATGCATATTTCCATTTTGTTTTCATTATACTACGTTTTTATGAAAGTGCATTTGTCCAGATAGGAAAGTAGCACAAATGTTACTTTTTAGTTTGTTAGCTTGATTTATAACTTTTACAATATTTAGATATCTGATATGAGAACCTCTACTTCTACTCTTGAAACAGAACTGTAGGATGAACGGGCAGACCTGGTGTTGTGTATCTACGTGAAGATCAATGAATACTACTTGATTGATTGGTCCAGAACTGGAACAAGGGAAAGGGGATTATAAAAGAATGTTAAAGAATTTTTAATTTCCTTAAACCCCATGGAGAGGCATTTGGGTTCAATTACCCTGACTGGGATGGACAGGTGCAGCTGATTGGTTGTGGGACTGCACATAACTTCTAATTCACACTAGCAAAAGTCATGTAATTAAATCCCCCACGTCAAACTTCTCTAGTTAGGGTCTCATTGCCAACCCTATGGAATTCTGCCTGCCACTCTAAGAACTAAATTGCCTATTGAGCATTACTAATTATTTTACTTCCCATTCATGTACTTAGGAAGCCCGCTGATCCAGGTGACTCAAGAGAATGTTGGTTTTCTGTTTTTATCTTTCTCTATACAAATTGCAGTCAGAAACTGTATTATCGGTAGATAGCTAACAAAGATATACTGAGTAAACACTTTTGAGTGAGTACTATCCTGGCTCTCTGCAAGGCATTAGGAAGTAGGGAATACAGTAAAGTAGGAGACATAGCACAATGAACAGCTGACACTTTTGTAGGATCTGGTTACCCTTTCTAGTTGGAAGAAATCCACGTATCAAGTCATTCAGTGGCACACAGCTATATGCATTTATAACCATTCTCATCAGTCTGTGCTTCAGCTGGGGTAGCTCTAGCTCAACTATGGGATGACAAGTCAGCTTGGGTGACTCTGCTCCACAGGTGTTCATTCTGGGGTCCAGGGCAGGTGCTCCTCATGGCATGTTCTTCTCATGCCAATGGCAGCAGCTCAGAATAATGAATAAGTTGCATGACCAACCCCATGATGGAAAGGAAAGAAAAGCAAATGTGGAACAAAAATCCAAATGTTCACAAACCCTGCATTCTCCATTTCATCCACACCTACTTCAAGAACTTAGAGAGGTAAAACAATCCAGTTCCTGGCTTGGTCACTAGGCAATACAGAGGGAATGGCTCCAAGAAGGAGGAACAGTGAGAGAGATCATTTACTCAGCAATGATACATTTGAATCCTCGGGGAAGGTAGTCATGTTATCAATAGCTTTATCTTCAGATTATTCCTCAGAATAAGTACCTTGGCTATATTCTCCTTTGCCTAACCTTCCTCTAGTCTTCTGGTTTTCTGAGCTTAGTCCTTCAGCCTTCCAGATGATTCTGGTATTGACCCAGTTAGTTGTTTTCTCCTTGATAGCTAAAGAACATTTGGTTGTTGGCTACCAAGAAGGCTAACTAGTGCCAGTAGACATAATATTTTGCCACAGAAAAAATATTCTGTAGGTTGAGGAAATAATATTCTGAAAGAAAACTCTTGAACAGAATTGTGCATGCCTAATATTCTAGGAAGCAAAAAAAATGAAATTTTTCTCATAGTAGCAGTTATTTCAAATCTCAACACTGGCGCCTCCTTGCTGTGTGACCTTGTGTATATGAGTTCTCTAAGCATTGTTTTCCTCATCTAGAAACAAGATCAATGCTGCCTACCTCACTAGGTCTTTGCAGGGATAAAACAATGATTGGATGTTTAAGTCTCCTAGCTCAGTATTGATTATGCAGTAGATATTTAATAACTAGTAATTATTACTTTTGCCACGATAAGGCATTATTCAGAGTGGAATAAGCTTCCTGAAGGGAGGGGACTTTGAATACAGTCTTAAAGAAAACTGGAGTCATGACTGCTGAAGGGAAATAGGGGAGCATTCCAGAAAAACGTATACACAAAAGACAAAGTACAGGAGCAAGACTTGGCAAGTTATATGTGAGAAATATGGAGATGTTCAGAAGGGAATTATTGCATGAGAAGGAAAAACAAGTTATAAAGCAAGGAAGACCTGATGCTAGATGGAGGCCTTGAATCATAGACAAGGTTAAATGTCATGATTTGGTCAGAGGGAATCCTAACAGATGTTTAGGCTGGTGGGAAAAGCTGTGGTGCATTTTTGCAATGGAATCCTACTCAGCCATAAAAAGGAAGGAAATCTTACTTTTTGAGACAGCGTGGCTGGACCTACAGGCTATTATGCTAAGTGAAATAAGCAGAGCTGGGTGAAAAAGGTGAAGGGATTCAGTAGTACAAATTGGTAGCTGAAGAATAGCCACAGTGATGCAGAGCAGCATGGAGAATAGAGTCAATAATGTGGAAATAACAGGACTTAGGGCCAGGTGGGTGCTTGGGGCAGCAAGGGGACCGCTCTGTAGAGTGACTGGTTTTCTGAGCACTTTGCTGCACATCTGAAACTGGTGCAGAATGGAATTGATTGGAAACTGTGGTTAAACACACACACACACACACACACACACGTAGAAGGCAAGGTTATACTACAGGGTAGGGCAAAAGGAGGTTTACAGTTGTTCACATGGAAGATAATATAAGAATAAACTCTGTTCCACGTGCTCACAACTGTAAACCTGCTTTTGCCCCACCCTGTATTTGAAAAGTATTTTGGGGGTTATGTGTGGGAACCTGGTCCCTGCAAGATGTTGACTCACAAGAACCTGTGGTGTGACTCCAGTCCGTGTCCAAAGACCTAATTAAGCTCCCAAACCCCTGTCCAAGGACAGGAAAAGGCTGATGGCCCCGCTCAGGCAGACGGGCAGGAAAGGAATGTACTGTTCCTTCCTCTACTCTCTGTTCTATTCAGATCCTCCAAGGTTGGCGTGATGCTCACCCACACTGGGAAGTGGGGAAAAGGGGGGGGAGAGGAGGGGTCAATCTACTTTACTGTGTCCGCCGCTTCGAATCCTCATCTCCTCCAGACACACCCAGAAGTAATGTTTAATCTGGGCACCCTATGGTCAACTCAAGCTGACAGGTCACGTTAACCACCACACATATCCTACATTTCACAATTTTTAAGTCTACACGGTCTTTAGCTTATTCACAAGGATGTGCAACAGTCACCACTCTCTAACTCCAGGACACTTTCATCCTGCCAAAAAGAAGTACCACACCTGCTAGTAGTCACTCCCTTCCCTTGCCCCTGTAGCCCCTGGGAACCACGGATCAACCTTCTGTCTCTATGAACTTGCTTTTCAGAACATCTCCTATTAATGGAGTCATACAATATATGGCCTTTCGTATCTCAGTTCTTTCACTGAACAGAGTATTTTCAAGATTTATCCATATTTCAGCAGATATCAGTACTTCCTTTCTAAGGCTGAATAATGTCCCATTGTATGGCTATATCACACTTATTTATCTTTTTAATTTAGGTTGTTCCCATATTTTTACAATTATGAATAATGCTGCTATGAACATGTGTGTTCCAGTTTTTGTATATGTACAAGTTTGGTTCGTATGCTTTTAATTCTTGTGGGTATGCACCTGCCAGTGAAATCGCCGGACCTTATGGTAAGTAACTATGTTTAACCACCGAAGAAGCTGCCCAAACTGTTTCCTACATCATTTTACATTCCGCCAACAATTTATAACGTTTCCACTTAATTCACATTCTCACCAACGCTTGCTAGTTTTTGTCTTTAGAGCCATCTTAGTGGGTGTTAAGTAGTCCCATATAGACCTTACTGTGTTTTTGAGTTGCATTTCCTTAAGGATTAATGCTTTAAGACACTATTTATTGACTATTTGCATATCTTTGGAGAAATGTCTGTTCAAATCCTTTGCCCATAATAATGATATTTTTGCCACTCCATAAGACTTAACTCTAAGACCATTGCTATAGCATGCTATACTTAATATCTGTCTAGGGTATCATCTGCACTGTGTAAATCAGGTAATTTGGAGGTTTCCAGGGTTTGTAAGGAACTACAGTGATATCTCTTGCATTTTGTTTGGTCTGCAAGCGTGTGATCAAGAAATTTAAATTGCATCAGGGAGCTATTTCTCTTCTCGCTCCTTCTCCCTCTTTAGTGTTCATGTTCCCTGAATGTAATTGACATTAACACTTTGGATTTATTTTTTAACCTCCCTCCATCTAATATCAAGGACAAACCGAATAGAATTCTTTACAAAAGTTATTTAATTTAACTTCATTTGAACCCTCTTACAAACGGAGCCTAGTATTTCCAAATTAGTGCTACAGAAGTAAACTACACAAGGATTTTTTTTAAAGTAGCTGTAAAATAAAGAAGTTGGACTCAATTACCTTACACTTTTCTTTCACCTTTAACATTCTAACGTGTCTGGCTGTTAACTGAGATGGGATGTGAACCTGGGAATGCTAACTTAAGCCCCCTTCCCCTAGTCAATGCCATTTTTCTTTGATGAAGTAACATTCGCAAAGTGAGTCTTAACTGGTCCCTTGGAGGCTGAAAACTCTGGAAACATAAGAAATGGGTCATAAAAGGAAAGGTTCAGAAACTAATGTGCGCACTTAAGAGAGTGGTCATAGTAATTACTCGCTGGGTGAAGGGTACTTACAGATAAAAGTCACGATGGAAAAATGCAAACCAGATGGTGGTTAGGCAGCGGGGCGAACTACTCCTTGGAAACCGAGGGGATTTGGACCGAGACGTTTTGTGAGAAGTCCAAAATGTTAAGGGGAACGTTGACATTAGATTAAAAAGACGTATGTGGAAAATGTATCCATTTGAGATCTGCTTCCATCCAGCGATTAGAATGGGATCCAATAAAACTGAACATAGAATCAGAAGGAATGGAAGCCATTGTAATGCTCCGAGCTGAAGGTAAAAGGGGCTTAAAATCACTGAACAACGTGGCGCCTTCAATGCGAGGCTTGCTCTGCTCTCAACACATTTCAGACATTCTCTTGGGAATATCTCTTGGGAATATTGGGAAGAGAAGGACTAAAAAGAATGAGGAAGTTGAGTGTGAATGGATTGGACATGTTTTGTGCTTAGCATTTTTTGTAGAGTCCTTGGGCTATTTGAGCTCTGGCCCAAAGGAACTTAAAAATCTTATTTCTATAGGGAAGCTTTTAAGCAAGCAGAAAAGGGCAGTGTATAATAAAATGTTAAACTGGCTTAGTGGGCTTTGCTCTAGTGCACTTTACAGATGTGGGTTTTGTTTGTTTGTTTGTTTGTTTGTTTTTTCCAAATTGAAGGCAAGACCCTCCACCAGCGAAAAGATTGCCACTTGCTTTATTGCAATACTTGGTGTATTGCAGTGGTCTGGAACCGAACCTGCAATGTCTCTGAGGTATGTCTGGGCGTGAGTTGCATGCTATGGAAGGCAGAGTAGAGTGATTGAGTCACAGCACAACAATCAGACTCAGGAAGGGCATTCAGGAATGGTGACCTAGGACATGAACTTGAAGAGGAGTGGACGTCAATCAAAGGAAGGGAAGAGAAGAAGGCATTCTATCTGCAGGGCTTGCATGAGGCAAGATGTGGTGTTGGGATGGACATTATGTGTTCAGGGCATGAAAAACAGTCTTCTGTTACTGCAATGGGATATCTTATTAGATGTGAGAAAGCAAAAGTGCTAATGACCTTGAGGGAGCCTTGCATGTGAGATGTAAAGCTTTTGTTTTTAAGAGACTAAAAGAGCAGCCCTGCCTGGGTAGCTTCGTTGGTTAGAGCATCATTCCAAAATCCCAAAATGCCAAGGTTGCAGGTTCGATCTCCAGTCAGGGCACCTGCCCAGGTTGCCAGCTTGATTCCCAGGAGGGGGTGTGCAGGAGGCAGCAGTGTCTCTTCTCTTATCACTGTTTCTCTCTCCCTTCCTTCCTCTCTCTCTCTCTCTCTAAAAATCAAGAAAACATATTTTAAAATTTAACAGGTAGATAATAGATTTAGAAAAGTTTTTCAACATCAAAACAACAAGGAATAAGTATCTCAGAATTTACAAATATCTCTTATAAAGTAAGCCATCAAGCCAGCCAAATTGAAAAATGAACAAGAAAGGTAAAAAGGCAAGTTATAGAAGGGAAGGTCAACCCGAATGACTAGCATGAAAGAGGCTGCTCAAATTACCTTAGTCAGCAGAGAACTGCCATGGAAAATAATAATAAAAAAAACAAAACACCACTTCACAACAACAATAATGGCGAAGCTAAAAATATGAATGATAGTAAGTGTTGGTGAGGACGTATAGACAGGGTGCACTGCTGTGGACTATAAAATGGTGCAGCCACTCTAGACAGTCATCTGGTGAATTAAAATATATTTATATCCTTTAGTCCAGGGATTCTAACCTAGTCTTCATCTAAAAGTCTTCTTGCAAGGATTCATAAAGGAACATGGGCAGAGATGATCATTGATGTACCATGAACTCTGGTGAGAAGCTGAAGATAATCTAAGGGTCCTCAGGAGGAGAATAAATAAATCAAATGTGGATGTATGTTCTGGAACTTTCAGCAAAATGTAGGAGGAAAAAACTCGATATATCTATAGTAACACGTATTGATACCAAAATAAGAAGTGTTGGAAACAGAATATGATTTATAACATAATACCATGTTTACCAATTAAAAATGCATATGCATAGAAAACAACATTAACATTTTATAAGATTAAATAAGTATTTAGTGATATATATCTGATACATTTGATTTGGTACTTTTAGGGGAGAGAGAGGAGGCAAATAGAAATATAGAAATACAGAAGGGCAGAGGAAATAAAAAGCACACAATAAAATTTGATAAAGTGATTTTCACCAACTAACAGTGACAATATTCTGTGAACTTAAGGTGGAATAAACTTAACTGTGCACCGTAGGTTTGTGTTTTTTAAAACATAAAGGCAAACTTTTAGCAAATTTTTTAAATAATGAGATTAGCAATGTTTAGTCCTAGTAAATGCAGATTTGTTACATAAAAATCTTCATCCTTGTGTATATACTTCCCAAATTGCTCTTCTTTTGTGGCTATTTCCTGGCTCAGCCAGAAAACTGATTTATGGGCATTTTGGAGGAATTGAAGGTTGAGAGAGTTTTTCTCTGCTGTGGCTCAGAATGTAATATCCGACTAGACTATCTGCCTGGCTATCAGCAACATTAGTCCTCTGGTGAATCAGAATTCAACAGGATGTGGATTAGCATGGAAATGTAATAGGATCAGACTGAATGGTGGTGTGGATGAGAGGCAGAAGCTATTTATTCCCTTAGAAACCAGCTCAAATTTATCACACGGAGAATTTCTCTTTTATTCCTAATGATGCCAACCTAGCGCTAGGCACACATTGGGTAGTTTTGAAAAACGTGAAAGCACACTGGTCAAATGGATGGGTAAAAATCAGACAAAGCAAATCAAGTTAGCCCCTTGACTCAATCGAGACTTAAAAAATGAGTATTGCACTAATAAAATTCTACCACTGATATATGCAATCATTACAAACCTTGGAGAGGCTATATTTAATGAGCAGACCTTCTCTTTCTTAGATAAAGACAACTCTTCTTTCGCTAGAAGGCTTCTTGCCTTCTGGGTTTCCTCTGTCATTTTTTTATTTTAGTGACTGGTAATATGCCCCATGATGGCTTGCGCTGAAGGACACAGACTGGAATTATTAAACCGGATGAGAGATCTCAACTAAGCCGTGAACAAAATGACGGGGAAGAGGAGAGCCATGAGCAAACAGATTGGGAGGATTCTCTGAAAGCTTTGGAGCAAATGGGAGGTGGCCTGGGCGTTCAACCTCAGCCACGAGAAAGCCGCTGCCCCTTCCCACATGGAAGGTCAAATGGAACTCGGGCGCAAATATCTGAGCTAAGTGCTTTTCCACGTGATTGTCTTTGGTCCTTACATCCTGATGAGGTGGCCAAGACAGCTAGCTCCCCCTGCCTTATTTCAGATGGGATAGCTGAAGACTCAGAAGTCTCCAAAGTAGCTTGGTAAGGCCAGGTCAACGGTAGAGGTAAAATATGAACCCGCATTTTTTTCTGCACTCAGAAGCATTGGCTATTTCCATAAGACCACAGTCTCTTCTTTAGCTCAAGCTCAGCATGAAGGCAGACTAAGGAGACATAGATAACATTTTAATATGGAGAAGAGAACGATTTGAGTTCAAATGCACTTGCCTGCGGTGAAGGGAGCCTGAAAATATTCAGAAATGAGGACGCCTTCACTCTTGTTTATTCCCTTAATGAACTAATACCGGTATTTTGTGTCTACTCCATGCATCTAGGGCCGTCTACGTGTGCATGACTTTTAACACCTGCAAATCATCAAAAACTTTTATGTCTATTATGTAATGTGGAAGACTTTACACATTACTGGGTCAGGAGTGCGGCCAGGACTCGAACTATCGCTTTTCCTCAAGATGTTCGGAAAGTAACTAGGAAGATAGAAGGGTAAAGAGTGGGCAACACCAGACATAAGGGGGAAACAGACAAGGCTTTTGGCATCCAGACGCAAGGAACTGCAGCGTGGTTCGGTGAGAGAAAATTTCCAGGAGAGAGTGAGATTTAGGGAAGCACATAAAAATGAGAAAGGTTTAGATCAGTTGGCCTCAAATCAGAGTCAGACAACTCCTGGGGGTTCTTGAGATCCTTTTAAGAAGTCTGCAAGGTGAAAACGATTTTTAGAACAACAGGAGACTTGTCTTGTTCACTGTGTTGACCTTTGTGAAGAGTGCAGAAATGCTGGTTAAAACAGTGGTGGCACCAAACCATAGGGTAGCGTATAGGTCTTCTCCCCTGTCACACACACGGTTTAAACACATTGCCGATTTTACTTAAGAATGTTCTTGATTAGAGAACAAAATGTATGAACTCAATTCTTGAGGAAAGATCTTTATAATATGCGATGTGAAAAAGTGGGGAGTATGCAAAAAGTACTTTTTATGAGTTATAAAGAAGGTTCCTCTTGGGGGAAAGTGGGGGATTGTGCAATTGAGTTGCAAGCTGAAATAGTTGATTTTTTCCTTCAAAGAACATCATTTGTTTTTTCTTTAAAAAAATGACAAACAAACTGTGGTGATCCAGGCTTGGTATTTGGCAGACATTTTCTTAAAATGAAGGGAGTGAGCCTGTCACTTCAGTGAAAACAACTGACAATATTTGTTGCCAAAAATAAAATTTGAGCTTTCAAGTGAAAGTTAGAATTTTGGCAAAATATATTCACTACCATAAGCCTGACAGTTTGCCAATACTTGGAGATTTTTCTGGTGAGATATTAATGAGTGTTTTATATATAAATCTGTATATATCTGTGTATATATATATATACATATATATACATATCATGTACATATATACATATATATATCTCATGTACATATATACATATATATTAATATATGTAAATACAATAACAAAATAGGCCAACGTTAGGAAGATGTGCATAACTCAGCTAGTCAATATTTTTCATATAACTAATGCATCATGGTATTAAAACCATAAACCAGTGAAAGATGCATTTAAAGTGTAAGATAGACCAATGGGTTTTATATAACAGATTACAGAATGTTTTATGATGTGATCTTAGATTTCATATTGTAACTATCTTTTAAAAAAACGACTGCTTGGAGAATATGGGTATAGTATCAAAGAGCAATAGCTACAATTATCTGAGAAAGAAGAAAATACTCTTCCATTTCCCAAATACATATTTGGGTGAAAGCAGGATTTCCTTTATAAACTTTAACCAAAACAACTTATCATGACAGATTGAATGCAGAGCAGATATGAAAATCTCAAAGTATTTTTTTTGTTTGTGTTTTATTTTGGTTTTGGTAATCCTCACCCCTTTGATTTTTAGAGGAAATGGAAGGGAGAGGGAGAGACAAAGAGAGAGAAATGTCAGTGTGAGAGAGATGCATCTATTGGTTGCCTCCCGTATGCCCCATGTCTTGGCTGAGGATCAAGCTGCATCAAACCCACAACCCATCAGTTCATGGCGAATGCTCTAACCACAGCGCCAAACCGGCTAGGCCCCAAAGTCTCCTATTAAGCCAGTTATCAGGGTTATTTGCAAAATATGCCACTCTTTTTATTCCCACTATTATTTTCGGTTTTGAAAATACGGTTCTTATTCATAAAGATATATTGGCTAACATGTAATGAGGTTATTTACTATTTTAATTAAATTTGGAAGTAAGTATATGTTTTTCCCAGATGTAGTTTCTAATACGATAACTATTGATAGATATAACACACATAAACGTGGGGTCTGGGTTCCCGGATAATTTTTAGTGGAAAAGAACCCTGAAACCAAACATTTTGAAAACCATGGGCTCATATATACACATGTATATGTGTTTTATGTCACCTTCTTTTAGAAATTTAGGAAATCTGAAGTTAAAAAAATCCTTTACTCAGATAAAGTCACTGTTTGCATTTAGGTGATTTTTCTATCATTGTTTCTATGTAATTGTGATGACATCCTCTATACTATTTTGTATCTCATTTTCCCCCACAAGTATTCTATGAAACATTTTAGCCTTATAAAACAGAATTAAAGCTATTATAATGAGTGTACATACCCCAATCGTATAGTTCTAACATAACTGACTAGCCATTTCTTTACTAATGAGGAATTGCTTTGTTTGTGTTTCATCACCAGTAGAAGTAATGCTGTGGTAAACATTGTCCTTTATGCATTTTTTTCATATTCTCAATTGCAAAATCACATGAACAGTTTTTATAACTTAAAAAAATTACAGAGAGAAACATTTTGAATGAAGCTGGGATACATTTATTTAATTTCTTTCTCCTTCTCCCACCAATCTAGCAGCATCGGATACCTATCATCTGTTGATTCCTGGGTGAAGCATGGGAAGAAAGGGGTCAAGAGAAATGTAGCTTGAGGTTCAGATTCTGAGTATCCAAGTCAGTTAAACGAACACTGGTGGCCTCCAGCACTCAGCATTGTGCACGTGTTGGGATGTTATATATCATCATAGCAACAGGTTTCTAAGGAGCCTGGCCTTTGCAATGCTGTCAGAGGTGATCTCATTTCATCCTCACACCAACCTCTGATGCACGTGATATTACTGACACCCCCTTAGAGATGAGCTGTGAGGATCCGAGAGCTGAACTGACTTGTCCAAGGTCATATAGCTCTTAGGAGACAGAGCCGGGATTTGAACCTGTGTGGTTCAGAGCTCATTAACCTTTACCACATTGTCCTTCCCTCAGGAGAACTTGTGATGAGGGGAAGCGAAGGCCCACAGCATCCTGCGTTCCAGAGGACCTCATTCCTGCCAGGTGTATGTTCCCAAAGCAGTTCTGTGGAAGAGTCAGACACAGAAGCTCCAGGACTTCAGCTGCTAATAGAGGAAGGAGGTCAGCACTGATCACACCATTGGAGTGTTTCTCCCTAAAATAAACAAGTCCTGGTCACGGGAATAGTTTACTGCTAACATTTATTTGCAATGCTCTGGAATGTCCCCCCGCACACACACACACACTCACACACACACACAGGAGAGCAACAATGTGAAGTGTACCCAAGAAGTGGAAGAAAATGTAAATTCTTCACTCGATCTTCATCAAAAAGCCAAGAAGCAATAACACTTAAATTCTTAAGGAAAGGAGATGTTCAGACTGGACTAGACCACCACATGGTATTTTTATGAAAGAAGTGTTTTGTGGGTCATTCAAGTGTAGGACATGCTGCATTTTCACCTTACGTATGTAAATTAAAGAAGTGAAAGCTCTGAGAAGTCCTGCAGCAAAATAACCTGCTTACAGGTATTTGATCCAGAATGCCCAGGACTGATTCATGACCTGACCGCTTTCGCAGGTGACCTCCGATTTGCATCCCGCACACACACGGGGTCTGAACTTCTGCTCAGTAAGCAGTAATTCTCCTCCGCTTGCTTTTGAAAGAAGCAAAAGCCAAGCCCCTCGAGTCCGTGGGTTCCTGGAAGTGCTTGGAGCACGGGTGGCTGTGTTTTTAATCCCTCATCATGTCTCACCCAGCGGATCAGACAGAGCAGCGAAACACGACCATTCCCACCAAACAGGCTGATGCTCCCGTTCCGACCCATTTCCCTTCTACTGTGGAAAAGTCCAGAGAGCCCTGCTCATCACACAGAGAAAGGCCTTTCCCACATTTCACGCGGCGCCTGCTCCAGCCGTGTCGCTGCCACAGGGAGCACCTGCTGCCCAGCCTGCAGCCCCGCCGCTCAGCCAACTGGCCCAGCCGGTCCTCCCTGCAGGCACAGGAGCCATTTCAGGGGCGCGCGTGTGAGGAAGATTGGACTCATCCCCAAACTGCCTGCCACCTCCTCCAGGCCCCGCGGGCTATTGTTTGGCCGGAGGTGGTGACTGAATGAACAGAGCTGGTAGCTGCAGACACGGAACGCGTGGACCAGGGCTCAGAGCCCTCCCAGGCCCCGTGGTCGGCTCTCCACTCGGGGGCACCACGAGGCGCGGCGCTGAAGTGGTACCTGGTGATTACAGGGTGAGGGAGGTCTGCTCCTCAGCGCCTGTCACTCACGCTGCTGAGGAGAGGGCTCAGCCAGGGGGCCGGCCGAGTGGCTGGGAGGAGGCCCGGCCCTGTAATTAGGAGGCTAATTCCCCAAAGGTCAGAGCTCCTTAATCAAATATTAATCAGAGCGTTTTGTAAATGATGATGATTCTATCCAGGGTGGGAGGTGGAGCAGTCGGGGCCAGGGCCCCGGGTCCACTTGAGCTAGAATGGATGTTGATAAAAAAAAAAAAATAGCTTTTACTTGGGAAGAGGGAAATCAGGAGTAAGCTGTTCATTTGCTGCTGGTGGTGTTTATTTAATTCAAAACAACATCGTTTCCTATGACTGTCTTTTAACTTTGAGGACCAGCTAAGGGATGACAGTCCCAATATGCAGACATCCCTCCTCCCCTTGCCCTCTCTCAGCACATTCCTATGGGATGAAGCTGACATTTGCCCCGCCCTCTCAGTCCCTGAAACACTTCCCTCTGCATCATCTTATCTGTTCCTTGCAGCAACCTCACAAGGGAGGTTCGATCCATTTCAGGGTTGAGGAAACTGAGGCACAGAGAGGTTCCCTTGCTTTCCTTTAGCGGGCAGGTAGCAGAGGGGTGGCTCAAATCTACATTTAAAAAAATATATATTTTATTGACTTTTTTTACAGAGAGCAAGGGAGAAGAATAGAGAGTTAGAAACATCGTTCAGCTGCCTCCTGCACATCCCCTACTGGAGATGTGCCTGCAACCAAGGTTCATGCCCTTGACCGGAATCAAACCTGGGACCTTTCAGTCTGCAGGCCGAGGCTCTATCCACTGAGCCCAACTGGTTAGGGTGAATCTAAATCTTTTCAGCCAAAAATGGAGTGCTCTCTGCACATACAATCACTTCTCTTAAAGGGGATCTTGGCTTCTTGGGTTTCCAAGCCATCTGGGCCTCTGGTTCAATCATGGGGGCTCTCGCCCCTCCCAACGCCACCCCAAATCAGAATTCAGGAGCTGACTTTGAAGGGCTAGGGCTCTCTGTTGCAAACCTCCCAGTTACAAATAAATAAATAAACTATACAGGCAAACAAAGGAAACTTGCACCCTCTCCAATGTCAGCATCGGTAGAAAATACAGTTACACACACACACACTCTCTCACACACACAGGGTTCCTTTCCTATTGAAAAGTCTGCCTATGTAGAGATTAGTTGCATGAAAAAGCATAACCTTATTCAACCGGATCACTTATGTGCCATTGCACTTTTTTTTAAGGCTTTGAGCCATCTCTGGCCCATATAGAAGTTTGAAAATATTGCTGACCAGCCGAGATCAAGTTACTGGGACATTTGCAGCCGCTCTCATTATGCAACTGGTCGCGGTCATCTTTCTGGGCCAAGCGGGTTTCTTTGTGGTTCCCTGTTTATGTGCGCCAGGCTGCACACCCCAGGCAGCCCACGCTGGCAAACAGCCTCCTCTTCCAATCCTCATTTTCTCTCCTTCCCGGGGTGTGAGCTCCCCAAAGTGTGATTAATCCATCTATTGATCGCCTCCTGCCACAGCGAGGGTGAGATATGGCTAGCAGTCGGTGCCAGGCGCCTATGTGACAGGACTGCTAAGGAGGGCGAGGTGAGGACAGACACGTGCTGGCGGGGACTTTCGGACCCTGCAGCCAGAGGGGGCAGCAGTGGCTGCGCTCGCCACAGCCCTGCATACACCGGGCTCCTCGGCAGCATGCAGCCGACTCCCTTTGAAATGAGCTATAATGCATGTCCCCGGCTATCGCAATAGGCTTCGCAGAGGCCTAATAAAGGTTTATGGCTCAAGGGAGAGGAGAAGATGAAAAATAAAATGACAAGACAGAAACCTCTTGGAAAGGGAGCCAAACTAGAACGCTCAGCTTTGATGGAAGCGTTCCAGGCAGATGTAATGGATGAGCAAACGCACGCCAGCCAAAGCGATGCGAGGCACTGCGGCGGCGGGGGGGATGGTTAGGTGACCGTAAGCTGAGGGGCAGGTCGAGATTGCTGATAAAACCTTCTCCCTGCAAACTCAGGAAAACTGTGGGCACGAAACTTATTCTCACGGCTGGTTTTAGCTAGTAGAACGAGGGTAAAAGTCAGTCCAACAGAAATCAGAAAACCTTTTATTTCCTTTCCTCTCCTGCCCCCCAACCCAAAAGTCAAGCACACCTCTCCTCAGTTGAGGATGCTGCATTTCCTTTCCTTCTGTCCCCACATGTACAAAAGAACCCCCAGCCTTAAGTCACACGCGCTCCGTTTGAGCAACTCCTGTCACAGGCAGGAAGTCACCTGGGATCGTGTGGCAACCTCTGTTTCCTTGGGATTGATTTTCCATGCGCACAAGCAGAAAACAAGCTGCGAAGCTGGTTAGCGGTTTAAAACCTAGTGGCCCTCCTGCACTGGGGAGAGTGGCAGTGTGCACTGGGAGGCAGCCAGAGCCCCGCATAGTAGCTCTCGTGTCTCTGACTCACGTAAGCTTCTCTGCTTCTATGTCTCAGAGGAAGAAACAGACGGACTTGACCAAGGACAAAAACAAAACAAACTAACAAAAATACACCCCCCCCAAAGCCCCCACAGTGACCAATGAAATAAAGAACAGAAAGTAAGTCAACTATATAACTTTTAATAACAATGAGTTCATGCTGATTTCTGTAGCATTTCTCTGTAAGGTACATACAGTGGTACCTCGAGATCCGAATTTAATTCGTTCTGTAACCTTGAGGCGTGGGAAACTATGAGACGCTCCAGTCTCGGTAAACTGGTGGGTCGTGTGCAGCTGGCCAATCCGTGTGATTACTCGCATCTCAAATGTTGCTCATATTTCAAAGCAAAAATCGCTCGCTCGACGGCTCGTATCTCAAAAATCTCGTATGTTAAGGCACTGGTATCTCAAGGTACCACTTATAAAGAATCTAGTATTTGTTAAGTACCTGCCTGAATATCACTTTCTTGCTAGGGGCTGGGTGTTCCACAGTAAACAAGGAACTGGTCTTGCACTTGAAGAATCATAGCTTACAGGGAAACAGCATTGGAAAACAGGACTAAAATCCTCTAGTCAGGTTTTTAGCTTCTGATGAGGGGGAAATCCAGTCACTAAATCTGCTGTTGGTGACGCTGTCTTACGGCTGCTGGAGGAAACCACACAGACTGGAACCTGAAGGGTGGAGGGGAGTTTACCATATAGTGAAAGGGGCAGATGGGAGAAAGGTAAGAGAGTGGGAAGCAAAGACAAGATTATTGTAGACAGAAGGGCCATCATCACACAGGCCTGGAGGCGAGAGGGGGTCAGGGCACATGGGGACAATAACAAACTATTAAAACCGACCAAAACTGTGTGAGGAACACAGTGACAAGACACGAGGCAGGGGAGTCACATCAGGAAGCATTCAAGTGTTTGCACTCGGTTCTATGGGCAACTGCAGACCCACATGGAATGAAATGGGACAGAGATGTCATCAGTGGCGACAAGGTGGGGAAGGGGTTGAAAAAGAGCGACACTAGAAACGGAGATGAATTAGGAGAGGCTTGCCCTCATCAGTCAGGCGGCCTGACCTTAGGTGCTGGCAGGAGCGATGGGCGGATGAAGGAGAGGAAGCCCAGGTGAGTCTCCAGGAGGAACCACGTTCATTGAGAATTTATCACAAGAATATATAGTTTATTATAAATACAGTGGTACCTCAAGATACGAGTTTAATTCGTTCCGTAACCTTGAGGCGTGGGAAACTATGAGACGCTTGAGTCGTGGTAAACTGGTGGGTCGTGTGCAGCTGGCCGATCCACACGATCACTCCTATCTCAAATGTTGCTCGTATTTCAAAGCAAAAATCACTCGCGCGACGGCTCGTATCTCAAAAATCTCATATGTTAGGGCATTTATATCTCGAGGTACCACTGTATGTTCCAGAAAGAGCCCAATACTTCTCCGATGTGCAAGACATTTCAGATTCATAATGAGGAGTGAAAACCTCCTCTTTCCATTGAGTTCCTAGAGCAGGACAACTCCAGGAGACAAGAGAATAATAGATAGAGTAGGTTTTTATTCTATTTGGAGAACACTCCCAGGACATAAAAGGGAAAGCTCTGGAAAAGTCCACAGGAAAATGGAGTCACCAGCCACATGTGAAGTGGCCGTGCCAGATGGACACACAGTCGCTTCAGTACCGTTCCTGTCCTGACCACCAGCCGAGGAAGGCAGAGTTGCTTGTGCTCAGAGCGGAGCGAATCACATCCCACAAAACCAGTGTTTCAATGTTTTGCTTGGCACCCACGTCACATTGGACTGGGGAAGTATGCAGTTTGGAAAGAGGCTGAGATGTAATAAATGAGACAGTCTGTGAGAAGTGTCAGTGGTTCCAAATACAAAGCACCGTCTCCGAGAGCAGTATTATTCGTTAGTGTCTTTATTCATAATCCGGAAGGAGGGATTCTCTAATTGAGGCAAATCACAGATGCTTCTAAATGAGGCAGCAATGTCAACCTCCAGCAGATCACCCATGTCCCCGAAGAGGTTAGGAATGAGGGTCAAAAAATAATAATAATAATAATAATAAAGCAAGGTTAAATTTGGCTGGGTAGAAACTACATCTGGGGAAAGATCGTTCAAAAAGCAGATAGTCATTGGGCCAAAGACATCTGAACCACCCCGGTGCCAGAGGAGACCAGGTGCTCTACCGGATGGCAGATGAGGTGAGCACTTAAAATCTGATGGGGCATTTGGACCCGGCCTGCCATGTCTGATAAAGAACCCTGACAAAGACCTGGTCTGCCTCAGCCGTCCCTGTTTGCAGGCCGTTCACAGAAGAAATTCCATCCATTCGCCGCTTTTATTTTAGTTATTGAGATGAAATAAAAATTATCTACCGGAACTATAAGGCCCCTACCATTATCTCAAGTTCACGGTCAATGCTTTTCAGCTAAAGAAATGACACAATGGTGATGTGCACATAGAAGCTTCCGTCAGAGTAAGCCAAATAGATTGTTAGCATTCTTTCATTATTCTCCCATTACTTGTCTTTCAGGTAAGTGGCCAGGCAGTCGTGTGGTCTATCTCTGTGTTACATATGAAGCATCTGAGGCATGGCTGCTAAGTCATGGGTCTCTTTGGTGCTTTGTTCATTACAGGGACATGTTCTTTCTAAATAATTTAGGATCTTGAATGGAAATGGAGAATTGTCATCAATGCCATCGCAGGTCTAAAGGGGGCGTTATGGGATGACTCTATAGGCAGGTGAAGCATATGGCTTAAGGTGCCGCTACTTAACATTAATTGGTACCTAAATAAATATAAAATAATCTTCAGAATGAAATTCAGAACTTTGCTGGACACTCCTTAGTTTAAGTTTCATTATTAAATCTACTTTGAATCATAAAAGAAAATGTGAATACAGCATGATCATAATATTTTCGGTGCTAAGGGTTTCTTAAGATGTATATCAAGTCTAATTAGAAACCTTGTCAGAAAAGGAGGCAAGAAACGGAACTAAACGCTACAATTGCAAGGCACATTATTTCATTATTTCCTCAGTTTGCTTTCATGACTTATCAATCACACTCCGAGGATGTAAATGTTTCTAAAGTAAAAACACAGTTTCAGCCAACTGTAATGGCTGTTTCAAACACTCCTGTTGGCCATGTATGCGTTTGAGCAGTTACTGGTGTGCATGCTCAGAAGCTCTCCCCAGAACTGAACTTGAGTTTTGACCTTGATTAGAATCTGGGCACTATGGTTTTGGAGCTTTGTGTGAAGTCAGATTCATGTCAGTCGTATTATCCGAGTGACAACTCATTATTGCTATTCCAGTAAGGGACGGTTGTGGTTTGGGTTTTAGTGAAGGGTAGTAAATTTTAGAGTGTATATAATTTGGAACATGTTTGTGTTCAGTCCATATGTGGAAATCTGCCGGGGTGCTTATTATTATGCTTTATCTACAAATGACCAGATGGCCTTGCCCAAATGTGGAGAAACAATTTAGTGCCATTTTAAACCATTAAGGCTATTAACTCTGACTCAAGATAATCTTTTGCCCAAAGGGAACTAGTTTTGCTGTCCTTCAAAGTCATCAAATGTAATTAAATGTCATACTGAGGAGTAGACATTAATGGATTAAGGAGATAGCGCTGTTAACCAGTGCTGGGCCAACCGAGGCAAAAAAAAAGAGAGAAATGGATCAGAAAGATGATGTATTAGGTAACGTGCTGGCTAAGCAGCTGTAACAAAGAATCCCCGAAATACAGTAACTCAAAAAAGATAACTCATTTTCCTCCTGGACAAATAATCTGAGATAGGTGAGAGGTCCAAGATAGGCAGCTTTGGCCCAGACAGTGTGGCTCAATTGTTGAGCACCAACCTATGAACCAGGAGATCACTGGTTCGATTCCCAGTCAGAGCACATATGTATCTCTCTATCCCTCTCCCTTCCTCTCTCTCTCTAAATAAACAAATAAACAAAGACATATTAAAAAAGACAGGCAGCTTTGTTCCTTAAGACCAAGTGAGACGCATACTCTTTCTATCTCATTGTCTGACAATCATTATAGTCTTTCCCACATTTATATGGTTGAGGCTATCTCACCAGTGCATATCCATCCCTGTCCACTATACAGGGAAAAGAGAAAATGAGAATAGAAAACAATTTTATTTTAAGGAATTGATGTTAAAATTGTACACATCACTTCAGATTGCTCTGGAAAAATAAATTTCTACTCTAACAGTAGGCCTATGGGAGGCCACTAAAGTTTCTCTCCTTGGGAAAATCTCTGGAAACTCGTCCCCATGTTTCAAAGCTGGCCTTGACAAGCTCCCCCTAGGGTGTCTGCTGAAGACAAAACTCAATACCAAAGAAATCCATGCTCTTCCATTAATTAATTTACCCCAGAGAATGAAGACAACATATTTTATTAAGACGAGTTCCCAATGCAAATTCTCTCAAACGGGGTCCAGACAACTTTTCTTCATAAAACTATAAATTGGCTACACCTGCAACAATGAATAATTACATTTTGCTTCTTAACCTTCACCTAGAAGAAGTCAGTTCAATGTCACTCATCCTGTTCAGAAAGGGCTTGTGGGTCCCTATATGCTTTCGAAGGGCCACCAGAGATGTTGACAGGGGAAAAAAGGCACCCAGAAAGGCCCACTGCCTTGTTATTGTTGCTTTTCCTTCTCACAACTGAGACCCTCTTCTAACTTATCTCCATATGGCTATTGGCTCAGCTCTGCCCCAATCCTGCTTGTCTCACAGGGAGCTGGCCTCCTTTCATATTCCCTTTACTCCGGCTCCCATCTTCACAATGTCCTCAAGAGGAGTGGATCCTCCCAGCCTCCTGTCTGGCCATGACAATAGAGCTTGATGATTTAATCATGTATTTGCCAGGCTGCCTAGGAGACAGCTGGCCATAGTGAGGGTACAATCTGTGGCTGTGGAACCCAGCCAAGCAAACTGGGGTTGAAACTATGACCTTGGCCTCCTGGGTATAAACTCTGAATCAACTGTACTGACTGGCCACATGTATAGCAAGACTGTTATCTATGATGATGATGATGTTGATGATGATAAAAAATAATATATATTGCTTTTATAGAGTACACACTATGGGTCAGGTCTTCATGGGAATTATCTCCTAGGAGTCTCTCAATTCCCTGTGAAGTAAGGATGCCTATCATCATTTCCATTTCATATGTAAGGATATAGAAGCTTAGTGAGGCTAAGTGTCTTTCCTAAGGGCATATCGCTAATAAATAATAAAACAGGATTCAAACACAGGCAATTAGATTCCAGAATTCTCATCAGTCCTATGAGGATTTCCCATATTGTAGGCATAGCAACAGATATGAAGAAGATGTGTCATTCAAATAAACTAGCTAGCTGGCAAGAGACTCCTGATTTTTTTCAGTTGAAGACTATTTGTGAGCCTTAGAGCTTTTGACTTGTACATCATGGCACCATCGGTTTTAATGTCCCAGAATCCCATCTTTGGTGCCGGATGATGGCATGCCTGGAAGGGAGTGGTTGACACTAAACATGTTCATACCAACCACATTCTCAAGAAGGATTTTATGAAAAGCTGAGTTTCCAAAGAGTAAATATTTGATCATCATTGTGTTATTTAAACACTGCTTAGTACAGTTATAAATTGGTACAACTTTTCTGGAAGGTGGCTTGGTAGTAATATAACGGGGGAGTACATAGTTGAGCCAGTCATTCCCTTTGGCAAATTGATCCTAAGGAAATCATTTTGGGGAAGATATGCAATGATGAAATAACTGAAAATTTTAATTACACTATATTTTTTATTATAAATAAAAAAGTTTAAAATACCCTAACAGTCTGTCAATAGGGGATTGATTAAAATAAATTTTGATACATTCTTAATAAAAAAAATTCTACTTCATCCCTTCAAATTGAAATGTCAATCTACATGTGTGTTTGTGATGTGCTGGTAAATTAAAGGTGTTTGTGGTATATTGGTAAGTAAACAAAGAAATCATTAAATAATCTGGATAGTATTTGTTGTCCTGCTCTGCCATCACGAAGTGCCTCCCACTGGGTGACCTACAACAACCTGATTGTCTCACTGTTTTGGAGGCCAGAAGTCTATTGGTTCCTTCTGGGGTCTGAGAGCAAATCTGCCCCGTGCCTCTCTCCTAGCTTCTGGGGGTTGACAGCACTTCTTGGTGCTCCTTGGCTTAGAGAAGCATCACTCCAATCTTTACCTTCATCAGCACACCGCCTTCTCCCTGTGTCTCTGTGTCTCCTCTTTTCAGCATGAGATTTAGAGCCCAGCCTATTCCAGGATGATCTCATCTCGAGATCCTTGCTTTAATTACATCTGCAAAGACTCTTATTTCACAGAAAGCCACATTCTGAGGTTTTTGGGTGGACATAGCTTGGGAGCCACAGTTCAACCCATTACATATGGTTCTACTTTTGTTTTATGAAAAATATACGCATATATATATATGAGATTATCGTTGTTATTTTGGACTTTGTAGTCAGACAAATGAGCTTTTGATCATAGTTCTACCTTTGGCTGACTGGCCACAAGCAAATTACTCTAATCTTGGGAATTCAGTTTTCTAATGGGGATAATTCTTATTAATACCTTAGGTGAGCAATAATACTACACATAAGAAGTTCAAGAGAAAATATACCAAAAATGCTTAGTGTAGTGCCTAACTGGTAGAAAATTCTCCATAAATAGTAGTTACGATGAAAAATAAAAGTTCTGGAAGGATAAAGCCCAAACTATAACATTTCAGGGGGTTAGTCATTATAGATGGTTTCTATGTCTTAAAAAATGTATTTCTTTATTTTATAACAATTTAACCACACATGTATTCCCTTTTTTCAATCAGGAAAAAAGAACAATAAAGCCATTCTTATTTGAGGAAAGAACAAGACTTATTAGGTTCTACATCCCCTTGATACTTACATGCACATGTGAATAAACCAGGCATTACAGATTAAATTAGCCATGCAACTAATTTAAAAACACACATACACACAAAAGCATTCTCTCCCAGGCTCGGGAGCTCCCTTCCCTTCTCTCACTTCACATTTTTCCACTTGTTAAATTGGTGTCGGTTTCACTGACATTTCAGTGCCAGAGCCCCAAAATGCTAACAAACATTTAGGAAGAGCAGCGTTTCTTAAATGTCCGCAGTGCAAAGGGTGAGGCCTGGCATGTTTGAAAGATGGGCTCCTTCTGTGGAAAGAGATGCTGGCTCAACACAGTGATAAAGGAGTTCCGTCAGAAGGGGGATTCAGGGAGGAGGGAGGTAGCAAAGTCAAAGCCAAAAAGGTTAGGTCAGATGTGATACTGTCTGATGGATTTGTGTCACAGTTGAATGTCCATGTTTAAGGTTAGCTGAGAAAGGAAAGCCCTCACCTAAAAATATGTATTTTACAAAAACTTTTTTTCATGTTAAAAGTAGCATGTGGAAAATAAAGAAAGTATAGAAAATGCACACACACCCCCACCTGTCAACACACAGGGCACCTGAGTGTGAAGTAGAAAAAGCCTCTCTCATTGGGGATCAGATTAGAAAAAGATGAGCCCACTGGGCAGATGCAGCCCCCATAGCTGCAGGTTTTGACAAGCTGAGAGTTCTGTTATGCAAATGAGAAAAAGAGCACCTTTTCCTCTGGCCTGAAACATTCTCTCACAAGGGCACCCCTTGTAGACCCCAGTCCAGGGACAACTGGGATAACAGCATGTAATGGCCCACAGAATAAGATTGTATCACATCTACAGGTTTTGGTGTTTTTTTTGGTGTTTTTAAAATCTATTTTATTGATTTTTTTACAGAGAGGAAGGAAGAGGGATAGAGGGTTAGAAACATTGATCAGCCGCCTCCTGCACACCTCCTACTGGGAATGTGCCCGCAACCCAGGCACATGCCCTTGACTGGAATTGAACCTGGGACCTTTCAGTCCCCAGGCCAGTGCTCTATCCACTGAGCCAAACCAGTTAGGGCTCACATCTACAGTTTTTAGTGTTTTTATGTAAGAGTTGATACATACAAAACAATATATGTAATGAAAATAAAAATTATGGGGTAAAATTTTTGAAAACAGGTACATCAACTAAGTTAAGAACAGAATCATTAGCAATCCTACTGCATCTCCTTTTATGGTCCTCATTATCCCTATTTTGAATTTTGTGTTTGTTATTGTCTTGATGTGTTTCATAGCTATCTATCTATCTATCTATCTATCTATCTATCATCTATCTATCTTGCATCAGGTTTAATCTAGCCAGGCTTCTATAACTTGCTTTTTTTCTTAACTCATACTGTTCTGGAGTGTAATCCATAACTTAATTTAACAAATAGCTTTTATGCCATAAAATTTGTACAATACTGTACAAACTACAAAGTACTCCATGATATCTTTGGACCATAATTTAACTAATTATGTTATTATGTTAAATTAGTTAAATAGCAATTATGCTACATTAACATAATTTAACTAATTAAAAAAGCAGACTTTTAAGTTATTTCCTATGTTGCTATAAAACTCTTCATGATGGTTTTTAACTTCCATCTAAAGGAAATCTTGGACAACATCCTTGATTCTTAGAACAAATCCCTAGACATAGACGTGGTGTGCCAATGGTATGCTGATTATAGGGCTTTCTGTGTGCATTAATACTTATGTCATGGTTAAAATAAGGAAGGAGCCACTCAACTGAGAAGTGATACCTAAACCAAGGAAATTAAGGGGAAATAGGGACATATAAACACTTTTTAGATCTGTCGATTTCAGAGAAAGGCACTGTGGAGAAAACCTCACAGGGTGGTGCTATCTGTTCTGACTCCAGAAGGTCAAGGTTAACCATAATAAACTCAATAATGATGTCAGTGTATGGGGGGATCATTTGGGAGAGAATTCTCAAGCAAGAATTGATGAGCACGAAGTATCACAAAGCCAATCCAGGGAACGTCACATTGGATTCAAGTGAACCCCAGAAGAGGGCAAAAGCACCCCTCCTTGTTGTAGTCAAGATGAAGGCCAGCCCAGGAAAGGAGGTTAGAACATGCATATTAAAAGCAGAAAGGAGGACTCTGAATAACCTACCACTACAGCCCAATGTCATCTCACAAGGAGCCCTCACCTCCCTGAGCAAATAGGTCAAGATTTACAAGGAGCAGGAAGCACTGACCTCAGCTTCAGACCCAGAAATGCAAGACAAATGAGTCCTTCTAAGAACAGAAGAACTTGCTTAGCAAAGCAGACAAAAGTCCACCTAGAGAGACCTTCCTCCTCGGAGGAGGAGAATGGTTGACTCAGTCATTGCCTTGTTTGGCCTTGACGGATATTTAACAAACAGAAACATTACATATATATTCGTATATTTCTTGCTTTAAAGAACAATTTTTCAAAGCTCTTCTTTTTCCAGGAAGCATTTCTATTTTCAACTGATTCAATTATTTGAATACTATGCCTAAAATCTTTACAATTGAAATGAGCATGGCTTCCTTTCTATCGTGTCTGGAGATGAGAAATTAAATTTGTGTGGTAAATAGATTGTCAATAATGCATTTCAAAAGGTCATAATGTCTGGACTGAAGCAAAATTATGCTTTTATATAAGGAAATGTTTTCTCTTATCAAGAGACATGCCAATAGTTCTCTTCTGCCTCAGGTTGTGGCATTGGCCTGCTTTGCTATGTGTTGAAACAGTGTCTGCCCAGAAGAACCAACCAATAACAGCAGTTACCACTGATTGAGCATTTATTACGTTTCAAATATACATAGTTAAGCCCTATGTATGTATAAAACAATTTAATCCTTTTAACAGCCCACTGGGGAGGCTGTTGACATTTAATAGAGGAGTAAGCTGAGGGTCACTGGAGTCACCTAATGGTTGGAGGTCACTACCAGAGGCAGTGACCAGTGGCAGTGACCTGGCTAACCACCTTCCATCTATAACCCACATCAACAGGAAGCAAGTGAGACGGAGCATCAGCCAGGTCCTAACATGGATGGGATGAGAAACAGAAAAGAGTGGTGGGCCTGAGCTCACCTGGATGGAAAGAACCATATTAAAAAGGTTCAGCCCTGCAAGGCCAGTGTGGTTCAGTGGTTGAGCACTAAGCCATGAACCAAGAGGTCACTGGTTTGATTCCAGTCATGGCACATGCCCAGGTTGTGGGCTGGACCCCCCAGTATGGGGCATGCAGGAGGCAGCAGATCGATGATGTTTATCTCTCATCAATGTTTCTATCTCTCTATTCCTTTCCCTTTCTCTAAAAATGAATAAAAACATTTTAAAAAAAGGCTCAACCTTTATAATCCTTCTCTTTAGGTATTGCTTCCCACTGTTTTCCCTAAAGATTTTTCCCTTAATCATAGTCTTAATATTGTCCTGTCAACGTACTTACTTTAAAATTTTTATTTTAAAAAAAGTAACAACCACCTTAAGAGAATATAAATAAGGAAAATGATTGCTCACCTCACACCACTTCAGCTATCAGTTAGAATTATGACCCAGGATAGAAAGAAAATCAAGCACTTCTCATCCTGAGCTCTGCATTAGAACCTTGAAGGATATGTCCATGAAAACTTTTCAGCTGTAGGACATACTGTAAATTGAATTTATGGACTTTATAAGCTCTGTCAAGGTAGCTCTGCCTTCATGAGTATTTCATTTTGAATTTAGAAAGAATCCTTGACCTCCTACGATAGGCCAGTAATTATCCCAGTTGCTGGGAAGACAAAGATGGATAAGGCATTTTATCCATGCCTGGGAAGTGAGAGGACCACAAACAGAAGTAAAAAGATTACAACAAAGTGAGGACTCTGGCTGCCTATTAAAATCATCTGGAGAAATAAAATATACAAACAAACAAACAACCCATGACTGGATCCCACCCTCAGAAATTGTTATTTAATGGATCCTGGGTTGGATCCAGTCATTTTCCCAAGCTCTCCAAAAGATTCTGAAGTTCAGCCAGGACTCACAATCACTGAAACTGAGACATGTATAAGATATCCAGGAGAGTTTTTCTGGAAGCATCTGGGGAAGTAATATTGGAGTTAGATTTTGGGAGGATTGATGGGAATATGCCAGACATTCCAGGGCAGAGCTGAGGATGGGCATTGAGGGAGAACAAAGAACATGGACAAAACTCTAGCACACAACTCAGAAGGTGACCTTCATGGAGTGGCTGGAAAGCTGGTGGGTCAGAGCTGAATGGAAGATTAGGCTGTAAAGGTGACATGGGCAGGTGGAGGGGAGGGCACAGAAAGGGGTAAGGCAAGAAAGATGGTATGCTGGACTGAGGCTATAAGACTATTCTAGAGGTGACATGTGTCCATCAACAGTTTCCCAGTTGCAGTGTGTGTGTGTGTGTGTGTGTGTGTGTGTGTTTGAGGGAGAGAAGGGAGTATCTAGAAAGAAGGTCCCTATAGTACATGAGCCTGGAGATAGAAGCCTGTGAAAAGGCTCTTGCGATTTTTCTGATGAGATTTAATTCAAGAACATAAAATAACTCATACATTTTTGTATGATGCCTTGGGACGACTGGCCAGGAACTACACTCTATTTAAAAAAAACACAAGTAATGTTTTGAGAATCTACAGACACTGAATGAGGCCATGGGCAGACTGAGGTAGATAAGACTCTAGGGGTCAGTAGAGGTGGTGACTTGTCCAAACCAACTTCCAGAAATGAAATAAATTAAAAAACATTCTTATAATCAAGAGGGATTTGGATCCATGTAATGTGAAGATATCCTTGGATAATTAAAGATAGGTTAGAGACATTGGTATCAAGGAAGTCAATGATGGTCTCCCATAAGACATTGCTTCTTGCCCATATGAAACACAGGATTCTTGGTTGAAGGGATTCTTAGTTACTTCCTAACATGGAATTTCTTATATTTAGAATATTTTACTTGAATAAATAAGAAACTTGAGTTAAATGGAATTCCCAAACAGCCCTAACTATAAGGTGTTTGTTACTTACCATAATGAACATTGCAAGTGTCTACATGGAAACATGTGGATGCTGTACCAATTGCTTGCCACACCTTGTGGCCTCTCAGAACTATTATCCCTCAAGTGGACTAAAATATGCAGGAGACCTCGCGCCCTCCAATATTGAGGAATTGATCTTGAATAATAAGGATGCAGATGACAAGTTTATTATGCTTTAGTAACAAATAAATTTAAAATCCACTCACAAATATCCATTTGTATGTAAGAACCAATGTTCATTATAGTAAATATTTTTTTGACATTAAATGAAATTAGTGAAAGATTGGGAGAAATATGGAATCAATCAGCCATTTCTTTCTTTCTTTCTTTTTTTTTTAACTCAAGCTCTCAGAGCTGATGAGGTGTTTTAATTATTTCGTTTCACATGTGGAAAGAATAAATCTGAAGGAAATAGCTCAGGATTCTTTCCAAGTTTGAATTACAAATTATCCCGGGACCCTGGAGAGAAGCAACAGCAAACACGATGTTAGGTGGTTCTTTCTCAGGTCAACCTTCCGATCAATATGGAAAACAACCTTGAGGACCTAATTTCTTCCTTGTGCCGTTTCCCAGAGTTGAGGGAAGTTTAATCTTCCTTTGGAGCCGTCGATGCGATGTGTTCTTCATGCTGTGTGGCTGGCGGCCCAGGCCCAAGTCCTGTGAAAGCTGTTTCAGATGGCCACAGCTGAGTCCTACAAAGTACATGTCCCATTGCCCTTTTACCTTGAGGCCCACACCAGAGACAGAAGACACTGACTGCTCCTGTGTCTTGTTCCTTGAACATTTGGACTTTCACACTCAAAAAGGAGGCAGCTGGGGCTCCGGCAGTGCTCACAGCAGAGCTGGCTTATCTGCTACCCAGGGTGGGACGCCCATTTCAGAGACGGGAATCTCTGATAATCCCTTTCCTAAACTCTCCTCTGGACCATTTGTGACCTAAAGGAGAGAAGATCCGCATGATGAGAATAACCACGTGGAATAAGAAGTGTTCCAGGAGATAGCTGAGAATGCTGTCCCAATCTAGTTTCATTTGCAAACCCTTTCATTTTCTCCCGTAACCTCTGACCCCTATCTTACAGTGGCCAATTTGATGGCCCCGAGGCACCCTCTGTATCTTGGATTCATAACCTTCAGTGTAGATGTGAAGGGAAATCTTGAACATCCTATAAGAATGACAATGTGCCACTAACCATAACTGAAACCTATTTAAAAAATCACACAACTTGCCGAAACTGATTTGGCTCAGTGGATAGAGTGTCAACCTGCAAACTGAAAGGTCCCAGGTTCGATTCCAGTCAAGGGTATGTATTTTGATTGCTGGCACATCCCCCGTGGGGGGCGTGCAAGAGGTGGCTGATCAATGTTTCTCTCTCATTGATGTTTCTAACTCTCTATCCCTCTCTCTTCCTCTGTAAAAAATCAATAATATATATATATATATATATATATATATATTTTAAATCACACAACTTATTCTAGATGATGTGAAGAAAAACAACATGAAAGATACAATATTACCAAAAAAAAAAAAGAGAGAGAGAAAAATATCCACAAAAAACCTGTCTCAATAGTATTCTCCCCATAAAAGGCAGTAGAAGGAGCAGAAAATGTCATGGGCTTAACTTGGTCAGCCCTTAGGAATTTTGTGGTATGAGAAAAACCAAACCAAACCAGACAAGGAGTTAGTGTTTGAAAGAAGCTTGATCTAATTTCTATCCTCCACACTGGTCAGCAAGAGAGGCATTTTTTTCCCCCTGCAGTGGTTTTCGAAGTCTTCCACTCAGGATATTCTTTGTATCCCCATTCACGTGGATTTGTCTTGACTCTCAACTTCCAGCGTGGTTCCTGAGCAACCTCACTGGCATCTAAACCGCCTGGGGAAAAGTCTCAGCATCCCAGAACAGTGTTTAGTCACAGAATGTCTGCCTGGAGCTGCTGTGCCTCCCGGAGCCACTGTAAACCGCTCTCTCTCTGCCTGAAGGCCACCTCCCTTTGGCATCATCCACCGAGGCAATTGTTTCCTCTGGTGCAATGCAGCTCCCTGTCAATGGCTGCCGGGAGCGTTCTGCTGAGAACCGGGAGTCCCAGGAAAACCAGCAGCCAAGTGGCTGTGTCATTTTTAAAAATACTAATTGACCTTGTCAAGATAATTACTGCAGATGGGGAGACACTGACTTCCTCTGGCAGGTTAGATGGAAAATTTACTGGTTCTGGGGAGAATGTAAGAAGAAGAAAAAAAGTTTGCCGTGTTGAGTGAGAAGCCTCAGGCTATTTTTAAAGGCAAATACTTCTTATTCAGAGATCCTGAAGCTGAGGGAATAGGTTTGTTTTAAATCTGGAGGAAAACTATGTACTCTCGAGGATGTGTTTTGACTCAGAACCTCAAAGCACTACAGTCCTAAACTCATTTTTGAAGCCAATAGTTTTATTTTCTCTATATGTCATTAGTCTCTCTATATATCAGCCCAGTGATTCAGTCATTCAATATCCATTTATTGAGCATCAACTTTTCAAAGTTCTATACATGCAATACAAAGATGAATCACATACAGTGCCTACCTTCTAGAAGCTTATATCGTCAAGGGAGGCATTATATTATTACATAAACATAATACAAAATGCATAATTCTATAATGTCCAGGAGTCTGGTCGAAATGTTAGGCTAAAATCTGGAAGAGATTATATCTGGAAATAACTTTGGAATCATTGGAACCAACTATTTTATTGGAAATTGTGAGCAAATCCAGCAATATTTTTCAAGAAGCCTTCATCTATTTTTTAAGATCATTAAACATTCTGATTATTATATTAAGGCCCAATTTACCACAAGTTGGGTTGCCAAAATAAAATTATTGCATGAGTTTTTTGTCAGATTCCTTTGTCATCAAGTATAGGAACCATACTCATCACATAACCATGCTCATCAACTGTATGAGCATTGGTTCACTTGCTCATTGCTCAGTCTGGAACAGGTCAAGGTATAGCATGCAAAGAGGTCTTTAGGTTATTTTCAATGATCATTTGGTTTCCTCATAAAGAAGCTTTTCTGGAAATCTTATCTTATTGAACAGTTATCATACTTTGGCCAAGGATTTAAATGGCATGCTCATCAGAGCAGACAACCTCAACCAGCGGATGAAATTTAACAGTGGAGCCCGTGTTTGGGTCCAGAAAGTAAGTGAACGTGTTCAGATGTCAGACATGTGGCTGAAGGGCAGCAGGCATAGACATGACCAACGTGTAAGCTTTGTGCGAAGGCATCCAAAATACTAACACACACTCAGTATGTGTTAAGAAAGAAAGCCTATTTCAAAAAGAGGTCTGAATCCCACTTCAGTCCAAACTGGTCAGAAGCTGTGCTTGGAATATCTTTGTCACACTTTTGGAAGACTATCAATAAACTATAGATCACCGAGGCTGGCAAAAGGGAATTGAAAATCGTGATATGAAAGGCATGTGTGTGGATTAATATAGCCTGCTGAGTCTAGAGAAGAGTTTCAATGGTGAGAAATACATAGGATTATCTCTCAGTAAAGAATAGCTGCCATGCCGAAACCGGTTTGGCTCGGTGGATAGAGCGTGGGCCTGCAGACTGAAGGGTCCTGGGTTTGATTCCGGTCAAGGACACGTGCCTTGGTTGCGGGCACATCCCCAGTGTGTGTGTGTGTGTGAGTGGGGTGTGCAGGAGGCAGCTGATCGATGATTTTGGCTCTCTATTTCTCTCCCTTCCTCTCTGTAAAAAAAATCAATAAAATATATTTTTTTGAAAAAAGAATAGCTGACATGTGGGGAAAGCATTAGGCATTCTGGTGAGCAAAAAATGGGATCCTGGGACCTGGTGAAGGTAACCAGAGAGAGAATCTCTAGCTCAATGTAAGAAAGAATTCTGTAACAAGCGAGCTACCGTAAGAGAAACGTGGTGGTCTTGAGAGATAGTAGACTCGGGGAGCATCTTTAATGAATGGGGATGTTAGTGTGAGGTCACCTATCAGATAGGAAAACAGGACAAATGACTGTTGATGTCCTTGATAAATTGGGTTTTCTGTGAATTTATGAACATAGTCCTAGAGAATTAGCCTGTCCGTATTCATCTAAACACCTACATGCAATCACAACAAATCACTTACCAAGAAAATTGCGGAAAAAAGGACATTTGTCAAAAAGGATGTAATACAAGACCTGCCTTGTCACCATGGCTCATGCATAGACACTCAACAGATATTTGTTGACGGAATGAACGTGGCTTGTAGTGCCGAGCAAACGAAAACAAAACCCAAAGCTTTATGAACAGTGCCATATTGGAGTATGTTCATTAAATGCTGCTAGCCACAGTTCCTCTCTGTCTGCTTCCCAGGCAAGGAGCAAAAATGACAAACTCTTACAATCCTTGATGATTCTTTCTCACGTGATGTCTCCTCCCATCTCTCCTTTAGGAATTCAGTGTTAAGCCCTTCAGCTCCAAACAACCTTCCCCAACTGAAAAGAATGTTCTCTCAGTCACTTAACCTTGCTGACGGACATGGATCAGGTGAACGACTTTCAGTCACTGTGTCCCTGAGCCAGGCCATTGCACTGAAAGCCTTTGTCTGTGACCGTAGCACAAAGGCTGCAGCAAGTAAACGAAGGGCTCAGCTAGCAGGTGGAGGAGGCCAACACTTAGAAAGGATCTTGAGATGCATTAGATCCCATACCACCACCTCCTCCCCCGATTGCTCAGGGCGGGAGAAAAATTCTAAATGATGGGATCTATGGCTACTGATGTTGTATAAAAGTGAATAAACCCAGCTAGGGAAATAATGAACCATAACTACAATTCTACTTGTTTCATTACAGAAAAAACAAACAAATAAATAAATACATATATCATATACTTTTTTCAAGAGAGAAAATCCGTAAGAATCCTGTCTTGACAAAGACCTACTACTATTATGCATCCTAATTAGCTGTATTTCTCCTTCTCCAAATTGTTGTGCTTATTTGTTTGTTTTTATTCCGGGGCGGGGGGAGAGAGGAGATTGATATTGTCTGTATGTGTGTGTGTTTATCATTTGAAACTTAGAAGTTAGAAATGAGAACAGAAGAGGAAGAGAAAGACCTTGTCAGCAAGGCCAGTCCTGAAGGTCAAGGTAATTCTGTCCTTTGCACGAGGCTCAGAATAAATCTCCCCAGCTCTTCCCGCCTCCATGCCTAAGATGAGCCAGGGGTTTGGGTGAGTTGTAACTGCTGGCAGTCTCTGTCCAGATGTCGGGAGGCTTAGACAGAGGTCTGTCTGATGCCCAGTGACACAAGCTGGCTTTGGCCCCCTCTCTGTTCTCAAGTTCTTCTTCCTTTTTGGAAGAGGTCTCTGTTCTCCAACCCTGCGGCCATTTCTCCTTCCTTTTCCTTTCCTTTCCTTTCCTTTCCTTTCCTTTCCTTTCCTTTCCTTTCCTTTCCTTTCCTTTCCTTTCCTTTCCTTTCCTTTCCTTTCCTTTCCTTTCCTTCCCTTCCCTTCCCTTCCCTTCCCTTCCCTTCCCTTTCCTTTCCTTTTCCCTTTCCTTTTCCCTTTCCTTTTTCCTTTCCTTTTCCCTTCCCTTTCCTTCCCTTCCCTTTCCTTTTCTTTCCATGCGGGGCTCCCCTTCTCCCAATTTGAATGAATCCCCTTCCCTACCTTTGACCCCAGAGATTCAGATGCACATTTCACATTTCCAGCTCATTTGTTGCCGGATTAACTAATTCATTTTTATACTCCCTCTTTCTGACATCCTAAATGCCTCCCTGTGTCTCTATAGCACTTCTGCTAACATGGTTTCTGGCATCACAGAGGGTATTGCAGTGCACGCTCTGCAATTAGTTGAGGTTTCTGTCTACTAATACCAGCCCCATCCTTGGGCCTTCCAGGATTTCATGCATCTCAGAGAGAGAAATGAAACCGCAGGGCACTTCACAAACAGCCTTTTGCAAATTCCAAGCATTAACAGGGCAGCACACCTGATCTGAGCAGCCCTGGCCCCTGGGCACTGGGGAATAACTGCTTTAACCTGGGAGTCGTCCTTCCCGGGCACACAGGAGCCCAGAGGTAGGCGAGTCCGTGCCGGATCTGGTGAGCGTGGAGATTTAGTCTTTGGTTTGGAGAGAAACCCCGCTTCACATTCTCAGCTGCCTTCCCCAAACGATCCTTAACATCATTCATTGCTATTGGGAGGAGGAAGACATGAGCAGAAATGAAAACGTTAAGTATAGAAAAGACTCAGCAACCGCCTTCCCAGCTGGGAGGTGGGCTGGTGAGGTATGTCGTTGACCTGGATACTTAAATCTAATAACACAGAGCCTGCACCAGAGAGAAGAATAGAAAATTATGTAAAATTCTGGACGCTGGAAAGGGAAGAGGGAGCATGCCCACTGGGGCATTTTTCTAGGCAGGTGGTCTGCACTAGGGGCCAAGTATTTTCTTTGATCGTGATCTTTTGATGACCTGCTTTTAGGAGCCAAGGCCACCTGTGCAGTCACTGACAGAGAACAAATAGCTGAAGGAAAAGAGGCACATTTGTTTCAGTGAGAATGCAATCACATGCAAACAGCCCCCCAGGCCCCCTTCCCCCGGGACCTGGCTCCTGCCTGGCCATATGGCCTTGGCCCAGGCGCTGCTAATGCCACAACAAAAGCGCATGGCCACCGAGGGCTGAGGCAGCTGCCGTCCCTGTACTGCATTAGGGCTCAGAAGTAGGCTTTCCAAAATGGGGTGACTTGTTTAGACCTTTGAGAACTCTCTCTTCTATTAACTCAAAGGTCAACATCTCGATGGCCAGTCTGAGTGTTAAGGTGCTGTGAGGTCTTACTGATAATTATATACACTGAGTGGCCAGATTATGATGATCTCTGAACGCATAATAATCTGGCCACACAGTGTATGTCCTATATAATAAAAGGCTAATACAGTGGTACCTCGAGATATGAGTGCCCTAACATATGAGATTTTTGAGATACGAGCCATCCAGCGAGCTATTTTTGCTTTGAAATACGAGCAACATTTGAGATAGGAGTAATCGCGCGGATTGGCCGGCTGCACACGACCCACCAGTTTACCTCGACTCGAGTATCTCATAGTTTCCCATGCCTCAAGGTTATGGAACAAATGAAACTCATATCTCGAGGTACCACTGTATGCAAATTGTCCCCCTTGACCAGGAGTTCAACTAGCAGGCAGTGGGCCTCTAACACACACACACACACACACACACACACACACACTGAGTGGCCTGATTACTATGCATTCAGAGATCATAATAATCCAGCCACTCAGTATATATACTAGGGGCCCAGTGCATGAATTTGTGCACCTTGAAAGAAACTGTGGGCCAAGAGGCTGTAGTAGGCCTAGGGGTGGGTCTCAGCCCATCCTCCATATCCCTGCCCAGCCCCTTCCCCTGCAGCCCCTTTCTTCCCCCACCTCCACCCCTCCCCAACACCTGTCTGCTGGCATCAGCAGCAGGTGGGAGCGGGGTCAGCATTGACAGTGGGTGCAGGCAGCAGCTCTGACTCTGGCAGCAGGTGCAAGCAGGGCCAGATGCCAGCACCAGATGTGAGCCCTAGGTGGGACTATGGCACAAGGGAGCAAAGAATTTTCAGCAACCACCAGAGGCTCTCCCCCAAAACAGCAACCAGTGCCCTGCCTTGTCTGGTGCTCCTGCTCACCTGCTCCACCATCCTGCTGTGGCCAACGCCCTTCATGTTCTTCATATGCCCCGTGGTGGTCAGCATACATCATAGCAACCAGTTGTTCAATTGTTACACCATTTAGTCTAATACACACACATACACACAAACACACACACACACACACACACACACACACACATATATTTGATATGTTTTTATTGATTTTGAGCGAGAGAGGAAAGAAATATAGAGATAGAAACATCAATGAGAGAGAAGCATAATTGATTGCCTGCCTCTTGCAAGTCCTCTACTGGGGATTGAGTCTACAACCCAGGCATGTGCCCTGACTGGGAATAAAACCTGTGACCGCTAAGTTTATGGGTCGATGCTCAGCCACACCAGGTGGGCCGTGATAATATATTTAAAATGGCTTTAGGGTTTGTGTCTGGGAGCCCCTTACTCCCACATGAACACCAGAGAGGAGGATCTGGTTTCAAGTTTTTACCTCAAGAAGACTTAATAAGGCATGTAAAGAGATTTAGCTGCAGACACCTGTCCTGGGAAAGGGTAGAGACCAATAAGATGGGGAGGGTAGAAGGGCAAGATCTGTTATCTCCATTCCCTACTGTTTTCCTAGGTTGTGAGGGAATCTGAGCTATTATACCTGGATCCTGTTTACTTTTTGCTGCAATTGTGAAGAACTGGCCATAGAAACGTAATTGGTCAGTCTATTTCCTTTCCTTACAGCTACAATTTCTCCAAAATCTTGTCTGAGTGCATGACGCATTATTATCAAATATATATACTGGACCTACACAGTATTACCCAGAGGCATAGTTTCAACCATGGTTCCAGTGTCAGCAGGGAGATGGGGAAATCTGCCCTCTTCATCTCCAGTTGTGAGAAAATGAGTCTTATGGCATTCTCCCTCATTTCACAAAGGGGTTTCACACACAGCCCATGGGATAGTGAGAGAGCTATAACCAGAGCAGTAGAAAAGCAACGATGGTGTTGTAAAGCATTGGCAATTAAAATGCTTTCCAGTTCCCAAGATTCTTCTGTGCCTTATTTCTATAGCTCTCCTGCCCCTATATTCAGAAAAGAAAGCCCCCTTTCCAAAGAGGTTGGAGGGTTACATCCCAAATCTGCACCGCTAATTAGGATTTTCTGTCAATGCTCCTGGAAACTGGCCAGAGCATCTCCTTCCAAAGCAAGTACAGTCACCCTGGAAATGGGCCACAAATGCCTGTCACATTAGTTCAATTTTCTGGGTAGCCATAAAGAGGATTTGTGCCCTCGTACCAGAAACAGTGGTGTGCACAGCCAAACCATTCATTTCTCTATTTTTCCTTCCTGGATACCCTCATTCCATCTGACACTTTGAATCATAGGGCCTGGAGTCCATTTGTAATGAGACTCGTCAGGTATTTTCAAGAAATATAGGTGGCCAATCCAGCCAATTGTAATCTCACTACTACTATAAAAAATGATAATACTAACACTAACCAGAATCATAACAACAATAAGAACATTGGGCTTTTGCCTTGTGCCTGGCAGTATTCAAACCACTCTCATGCATTATTTTATGTAATCTTGATAATTGTCTACAGGCACAAACACATTCTTTTGCTGCTGATACTTTTATCATGTGGATTTATAGGTTTGGACAGATGTGATCCATGGTATTAAATATTAAATATTTTTAAGAGCAAAGTTTCTTACGAAATACTAGAGGCCCGGTGCATGAAATTCATGCATGAGGAGGGATGTCTCTCAGCCCAACCTGCACCCTCTCCAATCTTGGATCCCTTGAGGGATGTCTGACTGCCCAGTGGGATCGGGCCTAAATGGGCATTCAGATATCCCTCTCACAATCCAGGACTGCTGGCTCCCAACTGCTCACCTGCCTGCCTTCTTGATTCCCCTTAACCTCTTCTGCTTGCCAGCCCGATCACCCCCTAACTACTCCCCTGCCAGCTTGATTGATGCCTAACTGCTCCCCTGACAGCCTGTTTGCCCTAAATGGCCTCCCCTACAAGCCTGGTCCCCCAAACTACTTTCCCCTGCAGGCCTGGGTCCCCCCAACTGTCCTTCCCTGCAGGCTCCATTACCCCCAACTTCCCTCGTCTGCTGGCCTGGTCAGCCCTAACTGCTCTCCCCTGTAGGCTTGATCACCCCCAAATTCCCTCCCTTGCAGGCCTGGTCCTTCCCAACTGCCCTCCCCTGTTGGCCTGATCACCCATAACTGCCCTCCCTTGCAAGTCTAGTCCCTCCCAACTTTCCTTCCCTGCTGGACATCCTGTGGTGGCCATCTTGTGTCCACATGGGGGCAGCCATTTTGTGTGTTGGAGTTATGGTCAATCTGCATATTACTCTTTTCTTAGATAGGATAGAGGCCTGGTGCATGGGTGGGGGCCAACTGGTTTGCCCTGAAGAGTGTCCTGGATCAGGGTGGCGGCTCCCTTGGGGTGTGGGACAGCCTGGGTGAGGGGCCTATGGTGGTTTGCAGGCTGGCCACACCCCCTAGTGATTCAAGCAGAGGCCCTAGTATCTGGGATTTATTTATCTTCTACAATTGAAACTTTGTAGCCTTAAGTGGAGGCCTGAGCCTGCCAGGGTATGTGGAAAGTTTGGCTTCCTCTTGCTTGCTCTATGGCTGCAGTCATCTTGGTTTGGGTTAATTTGCATACTCACTCCTGATTGGCTGATAGGTGTGGCTTGTGGATGTAGCAGAGTGATGGTTAATTTGCATATTACTCTTTTATTAGAAAGGATTATATTTGGACCTGGAAGACACTCCCATTGAAGTGAGAGGAGAACAATCTGACATTAGTTGACTTTTTACTGCCCACCAAGCACAAGGCTAAATACTTCCATATATATTATCTCATTAAATCCTCGTAACAATTGTACCAAGTAGATATTCTTCTATTCATTTTACAAATAAGAAAATGGGGGTTCAGAGAGATTAACTATCTTGGCAAAGATGACTCAGTTATTAGGTTGCTGAGTCAGGATTGCCATCCAGTTCTGTTGGATTCCAAACTTCATGCTTGTCTCCAGGACACCATTTCTGTTCACTGCTCTGGAGCAGAGTCAGATCCCACGAGAACATTTCTCCTTTGTCCTGGCCTGCTTTTCCTCTGACCTCTTCTTTCCCCCCACAAAGTGACAAATAGAAATAGGAGAGGATTGAATTGACAGGGACATGGTACCACTTCAATGCCTTGGACCTTGAGAGCATTATGCTAAGTGATACAAGTGAGAGAGAAAAAGGCAAATACTTATGATATACCTCATATGTGGAATCTAAAAAAAAATTACATACACACAAAAAAAGTGAAGCTCATACATACAGAAGACAAATTTGTGGTTGCCAGAGGTGGCTTTGGAGGTGTTGGGGGGAAGGTTGGCAGAAATGTGAAAGAAGATAAAAAGGCACAAACTTCCAGTAAGAAAATAAATGTCATGAAGATGTTTTGTACAATTTGGTGACTACGCTAAGAGAGTATATCTTAAGAGTTCTTATTATAAGAAAAATTTGTAAATATTTGTGATGATGGATGTTAACTAGACTTAGGGTGATCATTTCATAATACAGAGTGGGGCAAAAGTAGATTTATAGTTGTGATATGCAAAACACAGTTTATTCTTGTATTATTATTGTTTATTAACTATTTTATCACTTTCCATATGAACAACTGTAAATCTACTTTTGGCCTACTCTGTATAAACAAAATATCGAATCATCATGTTGTACACCTGGAACCAATATAATGTTACAGATCAATTAATTATACTTCAAAATAAGAGTTGGAAAAATAAAAATAAACAAGAGTGGATTTCCTCGGTGCTTATTATTCTGGGTCTGGGCTGGCACCTGAATGCTGCTCTGGGGAGCTGAGATCATAACCATTTGAGAGAGTCACAATAAACACTTGCCTCGCTGTGGAGGCACCCTAGCTTTTTCTGTCACGTTTGTATATAGTTGGCTCACCCTTGCCTCTGAAATTTCCATTTGTGTTTTGCATCCCTGGATGCTTAGTATACTATGTCACCATAAAAATAATCCTGTTTATTTCTAACCATCCCCTGATTTGCCAAGTTGATTCATAAGTTTGATCATAGATGCCCCCAAGTCCACCAATTTTCAAGGACTTGACTATAACATTGAGCCTTGGCTTGCAGCTCAGTTAGTTGGAGCATTGTTCCATACACTAAAAAGGTTGTGGGTTTGACTCCTGGTCAGGGCACATACCTAAGTTGCTGGTTCAACCCTCAGTTTGGGCATGTATGGGAGGCAATGATTACAGCTTCTCTCTCTCTCTCTCTTTCTAAAATCAATAAACATTTCCTCAGGTGAGGATTAAAAAATAAAATGTTATCCTATATAATAAAACCCTAATATGCAAATCAACCAAATGGCAGAACGACCAGTCACTATGACAGCAATGACCACCAGGGGTCAGACTATCAATGCAGGAGCTTGACACTGTTGGTCAGTGCACTCCCACAGAGGCAATGCCACTCAGCCAGAAGCTGGCTCACAGTTGGTGAGTGCAGCATGGTGGCAGTGGTGGGAGCTTCTCCTGCCTCCACAACAGCACTAAGGACCCTTAGGGGGATATCTGACTGCCAGCTTAGGCCCTTGGGGGATATCCGCCAAGGGGGCCTGGACTGTGAGATGGCACAGGCCGGGCTGAGGGACAACCCCCCAGTGCACAAATGATGTGCACCGGATCTCTAGTAATATTTATAGAAAGGAGTGTGTGCCTGAATGTTTCTTTTTCCACACAAAGCTCTAAGTGTCATCTTTTGTAAGACAATTTCAGACTGTTAATCAACCAAGGCTAAAGTAATCATCATTAACACCCCAACATCTGCATGTTACCTTGTGGTTTTCAGAACAACTCCATGCATTATAATAGATTACAATACAGGGATGAGCAAAAGTAAGTTTACAGTTGTAAGATATAAATAATCCTATCTAATAAAAGAGAAATATGCAAATAGACCATACCTCTGTTACACTCACAAGCCTCACCCACCAGCCAATCAGGAGTGCGTATGCAAATTAACCCAACTATGATGGCTGCAGCCATGGAGCAAGCAGGAGGCTTGAGTTTCCCCAGCAATGGAAGAAGCCAAGCTTCCACACACACTCTGGCCGGCCCTGGACTGCACTCAAGGCTACAAAGTTTCAATTATAGAAAATAAATAAATCCCAACAAAAATGGCTGCAGCCATGGAGTGAGCAGGAGGCTTGAGTTTCCCTGGTGATGGAGAAAGAAGCCAAGTTCCTGGCCTGTCCTGGCCTCCACTAAAGGCTACAAAGTCTCCATTATAGCAGATAAATAAATCCCAGATACCAGGCCTTCTGCTTGGGTCTCCAGGAGGTGGGGCCAGCCTGCAAACCACCAAAGACCCCTCACCCAGGCCCCCCCAAATCCCAAGGGAACCCTCACCCTGATCCATGACACCCCTCAGGGTAAACCAGCTGACCCTCACCCACGCACCAGACCTCTATCATATGTAATAAAGGAGTAATAAGCAAATTGGCCATCATTCCAACACACAAGATGGCTGCCTCCATGTGGACACAAGATAGCCACCATAAGATGGCCATCAGGGAAGTGCATTTGGGAGGGATCAGGCCAGCAGGGGAGGGTAGTTGGGGATGATCATGCCTGCAGGAAAGGGCTGTTAGGGATGACTAGGCCAGCAGAGTATGGAAGTTGGGGGTGACAAGGCCTATAGGGAAAGGCAATTTGGGGGGACCCAGGTCTGCAGGGGAGGGCATTTAGGGATCACTAGGCCTGCAGGGGAGGGCAGTTAGAGGGCAAACAGGCTGGCAGGGGAGCAGTTAGGCATCAATCAGACTGGCAGCAGAGTGGTTAGGGGCAATCAGGAAGATAGGCAGGTGAGCAGTTGGGAGCCAGCAGTCCTGGATTGTGAGAGGGATGTCTGACTGCCCATTTAGGCCCAATCCCAGTGTGATCGGGCCTAAATGGCCAGTCAGACATCCCTCATGGGGTCCCAGATTGGAGAGGTTGCAGGCTGGGCTGAGGGACACCCCTCTCCCCATGCACGATTTTTGTGCACTGGGACTCTAGTATAATAAATAATAACACAAGAAAAAACTCTGTGTTTCATAATTACAATTTTTCCCACACCTGAATTTGCTCAAAATTCTTTCCTTCACATCCAGGACACCTTGCCACCTCTTGGCCTGGCTATGTGATTTGCATTGACCACTCGCATGTGGTTTGGAGTGAATGTGTCACTGTCAAGCTCAGGCTTTAATAGTCATAGTAAGGTTCTTATCGGGTCTCTTGCATCACAGCTCACACTCATGAGAAGGGCATAACCTAGATGGCCATCACACCTTCAGTCTGGGTCATGGAATGAGAGAGCCCCAAGCTCAGCTGAGCCACAGCTGATCCAAAGATCCACAAGGGAGAAATAAGTGCCGTTATAAATTGCTAAAATTGTGGGATTGTTTGTTTTGTAGCATGACTCTAGCAAAACCCGAGTATACATTTCTATAGATCTGTATTAGCTCTTATTTTTCTTAAAACAGCTCTGCAAACGTGTCGGGGAAGAATCATTATTCCCATTTTATAGAAAAAGCTACTGATATTTAGGAAGGTTTTATGAGTCATCTAAAATCATGAAGGGAGTCATTTTGGGAGGCTCTGGTCCAACCCCGCTGTCCCGATGTCGAGAGTCGTGCTCTCTCCATTTTATATACGGCTTCAATAATCTTCCTCTCTCTGGGAAGGCTCTCGCCCATCCATAATCATTTCCTCTCCTGGCCTTCCAGCTAACTAAGCACATACCTAATAGACACACAGTTATGAGGTAGGAAGATTCTCTAATATAAAAATGAAGATTCAATTTGCTTAAA
>PVJN01006958.1:0-38684 GCA_004026805.1 Lasiurus borealis
TTTTTTATAGAGAGGAAGGGAAAGGGATAGAGAGTCAGAAACATCGATGAGAGAGAGAGACATCAATCAGCCGCCTCCTGCATGCCCTCACTGGGGACGTGCCCGCAACCAAGTACGTGCCCTTGACAGGAATCGAACCTGGAACCGCAAGCTGACGCTCTATCCACTGAGCCAAACTGGTTTCGGCTCACATGCTATTTTTTAAAATAAAAATATTTTTATTGATTTCAGAGAGGAAGTGAGAGAGAGAGATCGAGACATCAATGAAGCGAGAGAATCATTGATGGGCTGCCTCCGGCAGGCCCCATACTGGGGATGGAGCTCTCAACCGGGGCATGTGCCCTGACCTGGAATAGAACCGTGACCTCCTGGTTTATAGGTCAACGCTCAACCACAGCCATGTCAGTCAGGCTTTTTCACAGGCTTTCAAAGCCCCAGCTCCTTGATGCACCCTGCCAGGGACCCTCCCTGGAGGGGAAAATTAAACAGTGCCAGTCCGTGAGGAACCTTTCTGTAGAGTTGGGCTTGGAGTTATTCTAGCGTTAAAGACCCGAGCACTTCCAGGCTTGGGGTGCATGGAGCGAAGTATTTCTCTTGGTGCTGGGACATGTTGCTCCAGACCCCCTCCAGAAGTGGCAGACTGTGCAGGTGGAGGGGGACCCTAGGTGGTCGTCTCGTGCTCTGCTCTGATTTGGACCTCAGCAGCTCCTATTTGCTCAGCCCTCCTTGGTGTGCTGGGGAGACTGGAGCAGCAATTAGAATGTGGTTCCTGCCTTCATATGCTTCCCAGGCCCAGGGGGGAAGCAATCAGGGCAAAACACAAGCACATCACGCAGGATAGTGGCATTGAGTGCCTTGCAAGGGGCTCAGAAATGAAGTATTGCCGAGACCGGTTTGGCTCAGTGGATAGAGCGTCGGCCTGTGGACTGAAAGGTCCCAGATTCGATTCCGGTCAAGGGCATGTACCTTGGTTGCAGGCACATCCCCAGTAGGGGGCGTGCAGGAGGCTGCTGATCGATGTCTCTCATCGATGTTTCTGACTTTCTATCCCTCTCCCTTCCTCTCTGTAAAAAAATCAATAAAAATATACTTAAAAAAAAAGAAATGAAGTGTTACAGGTCAGGAGTGGGGAGGAGAGGGGGAATGGAATAGGAAAAGGAAGCTTCTAGAAACATTGAAGGGGGGGTTAGGAAGAAGGGGGGGGGGCATTTGGGAAGAGGGAAGTGAGAATCCAGGGCTAGAGGAGAATGGCTGCCAGGTCCCCATCACTGTCATTTGGGCATGGAGTCCAGAGGTGAGAACCACAGTAGGACTTCCAGTGTTACCAATGGCAGGGGACTCAGGACTTGTGTAGGGACGGGGTTGGTAAAAGTTCCCAAAACAGCCTGATAGTAAATGTTAAACTTCTCTGCCCCTCTTTGCCTGGCTCTTCTCTGGCTGTAGAGATGGGCTCTGGGCTGGCATGGCCTGTGTGTGTGCATGGTGCGCATATGATGTGCACAGGTGTAGGAGTGTGCATGATGGGGGAGGAGTGACCCAGCCTGGAGAGAGTCACCTGCAGACCACAGCGCTGCAGACTGAACAAGATGCTTATTACATTCCCTTCACTGACATTTATTTTCTTTATTTTTAAAAATATTTTTATTGTTTAAAATATTTCAAATATTAGTATATATATATATATCTCCTTTTTTTCTCCCATTGACCTTCCCCCAGCCTCCCCTACCTGCTGTCGCATGCCCTCATCCAACCCCCCAGTGTCTTGTGTCCATTGGTGTCCTTATATGCATGCATACAAGTCCTTTGGTTGACCTATTTCCTCCCTCCCCAACACTCCCCAGCCTTCCCACTATAATTTGACATTTTGTTCGGTGCTTTACTGCCTTTCTATCTATCTTCTTATTCATCAGGTTATAATGTTCTTTATTCTCCATAAATGAGTAAGATCATGTGGTGTTTTTCTTTCATTGCCTGGCTTATTTCACTTAACATAATGCTTTCCAGTTCCATCCAGGTTGCTGCAAATGGTAAGAATGCCTTCTTTTTATGGCAGCATAGAATTCCATTGTGTAGATGTACCATAGTTTTCTGATCCACTCATCTGCTGACGGGCACCTAGGCTGATGTAAAATCTTAGCTATTGTAAATTGTGCTGCTATGAACATAGGGGTGCATATATCCTTTCTGATTGGTGTTTCTAGTTTTGTAGGATATATTCCTAGAAGTGGGATTACTGGGTCAAATGGGAGCTCCATTTTTAGTTTTTTGAGGAAGCTCCATACTGTTCTCCACAGTGGCTGCAGCAGTCTGCATCCTACCAGCAGTGCACAAGGATTCCTTTTTCTCCGCATCCTCGCCAACAGTGGTCATTTGTTGATTTGTTGATGATTGCCATTCAGACAGGTGTGAGATGATATCACATTGTTGTTTTGATTTGCAACTCTAAGATAATTAGTGACTTTGAGCATGTTGTTTAAAAAATATATTTTACTGATTTTTTACAGGGAGAAGGACAAAGAGTTAGAAACATCAATGAGAGAGACATCGATCAGCTGCCTCTTGCACGTCCCCCCACATGCACGCAACCAAGGTACATGCCCCCCACCGGAATCGAACCCAGGACCTTTCAGTTCGAAGACTGAACGTCTCTCTATCCACTGAGCCAAACCGGTTTTGGCTTGAACATGTTTTCATGTGTCTCTTGGCTTTCCTTCTGTCATCTTTCGAAAAGGTTCTATTTAGGTCCGTTGCCCATTTTTTTATTGGATGGTTTATCTTCCTTTAAGTTGTATAAGTTGCCTGTAGATATTAGAGATTAAACCTTTATCAGTGATAACATTTGCAAATATGTTCTCCCATACAGTGGGCTTTCTTGTTGTTTTGTTGATGTTTTCTTTTGCTGTGCAAAAGCTTTTTATTTTGATGTAGTCCCATTGGTTTATTTTCTCTTTAGCTTCCATTGCTCTAGGAGCAGTATCAGTGAAGAAGTTCCTTCAGCGTATGTCTGAGATTTCTTGTGAATACTCTAGTATTTTTATGGTTTCCCATCTTATGTTTAAGTCCTGTATCCATTTTGAGTTTATTTTTGTGTATGGTGTAAGTTGGTGATCTAGTTTTATTTTGTTGCATGTATCTGTCTAATTTTCCCAACACTATTTATTGAAAAGACTGTTTTGACTCCATTATATGTTCATGCCTCCTTTGTCAAATATTAATTAAGCATAGTGGTTTGGGTCAATATCTGGAGTCTCTATTCTGTTCCATTAGTCTATATGTCTGTTCTTGTGCCAGTACCAGGCTGTTTTGAGAACAATGGCTTTGTTATACCGTTTGAAATCTGGTATTGAGATCCCACCTACTTTGCTCTTCTTTCTCAGGATTGCTGTGGCTATTAGGGGTCTATTTTTATTCCAGATGAATCTTTGGAGAGTTCTTTCTAGGTCTGTGAAATATGCCGTTGGTATTTTAATGGGTAGTGCATTCATTATATAGATTGCTTTGGGTAGTCTGGACATTTTAATGATGTTGATTCTCCGACTCCATGACCATGGTACGTTCTTCCATCTGTTTACATCTTCCTCTATCTCTTTATTCAATGTCCTGTAGTTTTCCACATATAGATCTTTTACCTCCTTAGTTAAGTTTATTCCTAGGTATCTTAATTTTTTTGGTGCGATGGTAAATGGGATTGCTTTTTTAGTCTCTCTTTCTGTAAGTTCACTATTGGTGTATAGAAATGCCATAGATTTTTTGGCATCAGTTTTGTATCCTGCTACCTTGCCAAATTTATTTATTAAGTGTATTCATTTTTTGATGGAGGTTTTTTTTTTTTATGTACAATATCATGTCATCTGCAAATAAGGACAGCTTTCCTTCTTTTTTTCCAATTTGGATGCCTTTTATTTCTTCTTCTTGTCTAATTGCAATGGCTAATTCTTCCAGTACTATGTCCAACAGTCTTGTTCCTGTTCTTAGGGGAAATGGTTTTAGTTTTTGCCCATTGAGTATGATGTTTGCTGTGGGTTTATCATATATGGCTTTTATTATATTGAGGTATGATCCTTTTATTCCTACCTTGTTGAGAGTTTTTATCAAGAAAGGGTGTTGGATTTTGTCAAACGCTTTTTCTGCATCAATTGATATGTCTATGTGATTTTTCTCTCTCAATTTGTTAATGTGATGTATCGTGTTAATTGATTTGCAGATATTGTACCATCCTTACATTCCTGGGATAGATCCTACTTGGTCATGGTGTATGATCTTTCTAATGTACTGCTGGATCTGATTTGCAAGAATTTTGTTGAAGGATTTTGACATCTATGTTCATGAGGGATATTGGCCTGTAATTCTCTTTCATTGTGTTGTCTTTATCTGGTTTTGGTATTAGGGTGATGCTGGCTTCATAGAAGGAGCCTGGAAGTGTTCCTTTCTCTTGAATTTTTTGGAATAGTCTGAGGAGGATAGGTTTTAGTTCTTCCTTGAATGTTTGGTTAAACTCCCCTGTGTAGCCATCTGGACCCGGGCTTTTGTTTGCTGAAAGCTTTTTGATGACTGCTTCAATTTCTTTCATAATTATTGGCCTATTGAGATGTTTAGATTCTTTCTGGTTGAGTTTTGGAAGGTTATATTTTTCTAGGAAAATGTCCATTTCTTGCAGGTTGTCCAGTTTGTTGGAATAGAGTTGTTCATAGTATTTTTTAACAATCCTTTGTATTTTGGTGAAGTCTGTTGTTATTTCACCTCTTTCATTTCTGATTTTATTTGGGTCCTCTCTGCTTCTTGGTGAGCGTGGCTAGAGGTTTATCTATCTTGTTTATCCTTTCAAAGAACCAGCTCTTGTGTGTTTTTTTAAAATATGTTTTATTGTTTTTTTACAGAGAGGAAGGGAGAGAGATAGAGAGTTAGAAACATCAATGATAGAGAAACATCGATCATCTGTCTCCTGCATGCCCCCTACTGGGGATGTGCCTGCAACCAAGGTACATGCCCTTGACCAGAAATGAACCTGAGACCCTTCAGTTCACAGGCTGACGCTCTATCCACTGAGCCAAACTGGTTTTGGCCAGCTCTTGGTTTTGTTGATCTTTTGTATTGTTTTTGTTGTTGTTGTTTTTGGTCTCAATGTCATTTATCTCTGCTCTGATCTTTATTATTTCCTTCTTTCTGCTTATACTGGGCTTTTCTTATTGCTCTCTTTCTAGCTCTTTGAATTGTAGGGTTAGGTAATTTATTGCCAATGTTTCTTGTTTTTTTGTGAAAAGCTTGTAGAGCTATGAACTTCCCTCTCAAGATTGCTTTTCTCTGTGTCCATAGATTTTGGATTGGTGTGTTTTCATTGTCATTTTTTTTTCCGTGATGTTTTTTATTTCTTCCTTGATCTCTCTGATAACCTAGTCATTGTTTAATAGCATGCTGTTTAGTCTCCATGTGTTTGATTTTTTTGGACTGTTTTTATTGTAGTTGATTTCCAGTTTTATGCCACTGTGGTCTGAAAAGATGCTTGATATGATTTCTATCTTCTTGAATTTGAAGAGACTTTGCCTATGACCCAACATATGGTCTATCTTTGAAAATGACCCATGTGCACCTGAGAAGAATGTGTATGATATGGCATTGGGGTGAAATGTTCTGAAGATGTCAATTAATTTCATCTGGTGTAGTGAGTCATTTAGGATTGATGTTTCTTTGCTGATTTTTTTATTAGAAACTCTGTCCAATGGTGATAGTGGGGTATTAAAGTCTTCTACTAAGATTGTATTACTGTCAATCTCTCTCTTAATATCCTCCAAAAAAAATTTTTTTTAATGTATTTGGGTGTGCCTATATTGGATGTATATATGTTTACCAGAGTTATTTCTTCTTGTTAGTTTGTTCCCTTTAGTATTATGAAGTGGCCTTCCTTATTTCTTATTATGTCCTTCACTTTGAAATCTAATTAGTCAGATATACTTATTGCTACCCCAGCTTTTTTTTTTTTTTATTTCCATTCAGTTGAAAACCCTTTTTCCATCCCTTCACTCTCCGTCTGTGTGTGTCTTTTTTTTCTGAGGGGGGTTTCTTGTAGACATCGGATATATGGGCAGTGTTTTCTATCCAATAGTTACCCTATGTCTTTTGATTGGGGCATTTAATCCATTTACATTTAAAGTTATTATTGATAGGTGCTTATTTTTTGCCATTTGTATTCTTTACCCCTGTGTTCCTTATTTGCTTCCTATTTCTTTTTTCTTTTTTACAGCAGACCCTTTGGCATTTGTTGCATTGCTGGTTTGGTGGTAATAGATTCTCTTAGTCCTTTTTTATCTCTGAAACTCCTGATTTCACCTTCAATTTTTGTTGATAGCCTTGCTGGGTAGAGTATTCTTGGATTTAGACCCTTCTTTTGCATGGCTTTGTATATTTTATTCCATTCCCTCTGGTCTGATGAGTTTCTGTTGAGAAATCAGTTGCTAGTCTGATGGGGGTTCCTTTGTAGGTAACTTTCTGTCTCTTTCTGGCCACTTTTAAGATTCTTACTTTGTTATTAGTGTTTGCCAATTTAATTACAACATGCCTTGGTGTCGGTCTTTTGGGGTTCATTTTTGCTTGGGACTCTGTGAGCTTCTTGGATTTGTGTGGGTTTTTTCTTCCTTATATCAGGGAAGTTTTCTGTCATTATTTCTTCAAACAGGTTTTCTATTCCTTGCTCAGTTTTCGCTCCTTCTGGAACCTTATTATGCAGATATTGTTTTGTTTCGTGTTGTCCCAAAGTTCCCTTAGGCTTTTCTCCTGCTTTTTAACTTTTTTCCCCTAGAAACTGTTCTACTTGGGTATTTTTTCCTACCTTGTTTCCTACCTCACTGATGTGGTCCTCTGCTTCTTTTAGTATACTCTTGATGCTTTCTATTAAGTTCTTTTTAAAAAATATATATTTTATTGATTTTTTACAGAGAGGAAGGGAGAGGGATACAGAGTTAGAAACATTGATGAGAGAGAGACATCGATCAGCTGCCTCCTGCGCCCCTCCCCCCCCCCCGGGGATGTGCCCACAACCAAGGTACATGCCCTTGAGCAGAATCGAACCTGGGACTTTTCAGTCCGCAGACCGCCCCTCTTTCCACTGAGCCAAACCATTCTCGGCTCTATTAAGTTCTTTCTAGCAGCAATGTCTTTTTTTTTTTTTAAGTATATTTTATTGATTTTTTACAGAGAGGAAGGGAGAGGGATAGAGAGTTAGAAACATCAAAGAGAGGGAGACATTGATCAGCTGCCTCTTGCAGCCCCCTACTGGGAATGTGGCCGCAACCAATGTACATGCTCTTGACCGGAATCGAACTTGGGACCTTTCAGTCTGCAGGCCGACACGCTATCCACTGAGCCAAACTGGTTTCGGCAGTGATGTCTTTTTTCATTTCTTCTTGGTTCTTCTTCATTTCCTCTTGGTTCTTACACATATTTTCGAATTTGTCTTTTATTCTTTTCAGCCACCTATGACCATTTCTCTGAATTCTTTGTCTGGCAGGTTGCTTGCCTCCATTTTGTTTACTTCCTTTTCTGTTGATGCCTGCTTTTCTTTCATATGTGGGCTGTTTCTTTGTCTCCTCATACTCTCTCTTCTCCAGGTGTCTGCTTATGTAGTTCTCTCTCTGGTGTTGATTTAAATACACAAAATACAACACAAGTAGGTACAATGCACAAGGCACTGAACAGAAATGTATTCGTGATATTAATAACCCCAAATAAAGGTGACCACCAGAGAAATGCAAATTAGAGGAGAGAAGAGAAACAAGAAAAGAGAAACAAAAAGAGTGCAAAAATGAAATTGGGAAATGGAAAAAAAGTAAGAGAAAAAAGAAAGGGGATAAGAAATAAGAGGAGAACAAACTATATATATGGGAAGAAAACTCCAATAGAACAGCCACTAATCCCAACAAATGCCAACAACAAGTACCTGGATGATGAATACAAACTACAAACAACAACTAATATCAAGCGAGGCAAGGGACAACAGAAGCAAAAACAAACAAACAAAAAGAATAAGCAAAAAAAAATCTCACAAACAAGCATAAAAAATCTATATAGTCAACAACCAAGCAAACAACAATAAAAGGACAGAGAGAAAAACAATCTTTTGGATAGTGAAAACAGAGAAGAGAGAGGTGTGTATGGACTTGGAGTAGGGGATTGGAAATTAGATATATAAATAGGGTGAAATTTTAACAGGGTGTAAAAAGAAACAATAGGGAAAATGTAAAGTGGGAAAAAGGTAACAGAAACAGGACAACAAAAAGGGGAATAGTTAGGAAGAGAGTGATGTCATAAACATAAAGTTGAGATAGAGTAAAATGATGCTAAAGGGAAGATGGAAATAGAATGTAGAACACTAATCCCAAAGTAAAATAAAGAGAAAATAAAATGATACCTAAAAAAGGTAAAATAGTAATATTAATAATATTGATTGAAAATAAAAATGTAATAATTAAAAAGTTAAAGTGAAGAAAAATAGAAAAAAATTAGTTCCTTAAGTAAAAGATGAAGAAGAGATAAATGCTCAGTAGTGAAGGTCATTCACTTCCTCTACTGTTCTGTTTGGCATGCCTGCTTTCTAGTCAGGACAGTATTACAGTTCCCTGTGTTCCACTGCCCCTCAGTGTCGTAAGCCAGTCTTGATTTTAAAGCAGGTAGTATGTCTTAATTTCTTGTATTTATTTGTGATTACCCAAGGGTCAATTTGTGATTCAGCCCCTGGGTGGCAGTGTTTCTGGATTGACCTCCGGGACTATAGTCCTCTCTAGCCAGTGCTTAGATCCTGCTTTCCCTGTGGCACTCAATACTGGTTTGTCGGGGTGGGTTGCCCCAGAGCTGGTTCTCTGCTGGTTATTCCCTGCTCTGATTCCCAGGTTTCAGAAAAACAACTTTCCCCTGCAGTCTCTTAGAGTGTCCCCAATTGGAGGATCCTACGTATTAGGCTTAGTAATCAGAAACAAGGATTTAAAGAGGAAGAAGAAAAAACAAAAACAAACAAAGAAAAGAGCCAGTGTAAGTGTGCGAACTCCGGGGCTAGGCGCAAGTCTGTGCAGTCTTTTTCCCCCTTGGGTCTAAGCAGAGGCACACTTTTAACATTTTTAGGCTGTCCTTTTGCATCAGATCAAAATGGGTTGCTTTTTTGAGTTCCTTTGTGTTATCAGCTCTGAGGACCCCCTTCCACATTCATGGATCACGCCAGCCCAACAGCCATGGATTTTTCTAGGTACAGACTTCACCCGGTCCTCCAACTCTTGCAGTGTGTGCATTTTTCTTGCCAGGACCAGAGACCTCACTTTATTCCGGGCGAAATCTGACCTTTCCATGGTGGAGTGTAGAGCTCCTCTGAATCCGCATGTTTGTGCCAATTGGGGACCAGCGTTCTGGGGTTCGCAGCTGTTCGGTCGGTGCCGTAGTTGTAGATATCCAGGCTTCCGATAATATCCACTTTCCCCTTTAAGATGGCGCATCTCTGTGTCTGAGCAGGTTGCTCCGGGAGGGAACTCAGCAGCAGTGGGGGCTGCCGGGTCAGAAGAGCCCCACCCAGCAGCCCCCCACCTTCTCCTGGAGTATAGCTGTCCCTCAGCTCACCAGCAAACACTCCCCTTGCGACCCTCAGCTGTTCTTTCTGTCTGCTCTGGAACACGCAAGGCTCAGGACACATCTGTCTATTCTGCTGCCATTTTTTTCCTATTTTCTTTACTTTTAAAAAATATATATATATTTTATTGATTTCAGAGAGGAAGGGAGAGGGAGAGATAGAGATAGGAACATCAATGATGAGAGAGAGTCATTGCCTGGATGCCTCTTGCACACCCCCTACCGGGGATCAAGCTCACAACCTGGGCATGTGCCTTTATCAGGAATCGAACCATGACCTCCTAGTTCAGTGGTCGGCAAACTCATTATTTGAAAGAGTGGCAAACAGAGAATCATTGCTTGGCTGCCTCCTGCACTCCCTCTACCGGGGATCAAGCTCACAACCTAGGCATGTGCCTTTATCAGGAATCGAACCATGACCTCCTAGTTCAGTGGTCGGCAAACTCATTATTTAAAAGAGTGGCAAACAGAGAATCATTGCTTGGCTGCCTCCTGCACTCCCTCTACTGGGGATCAAGCCCACAACCTGGGCATGTGCTTTTATCAGGAATCGAACCATGACCTCTTAGTTCAGTGCTCGGCAAACTCATTAGTCATTTGCCAACCACTGTCCTAGTTCATAGGTCAACACTCAATCACTGAGCCACCTCAGCCGGGCTGGCATTTATTTTCAAAGTCAAACTTTGCACAATGCAATATTTCAACTAGAAGGAACCTTATAAACAATCTGGTCTGTCCCACTTCTTTTACAGAGGAGCAAATGGAGTCCAGGAGAAAAGAGGTGGTATATCCAAAGTCACAACCCCCCCCCGCCCCGCCCCCCGGTTAAAGAAATCCAGGACTGGGCTTGTTTTCCCTGACTCCCAGCCTGGATTTCCCTCTGTGTTGTCTTCTGTTCCTTCTGCATGGAAGTCTCCCAGTTCTTATTAAACTGCCCTCTACACCGCCTCTGGGGCCACATCCCTGCCACATCAGTTTATCCGAATCCAGGATCCAGTCTGCCTGGGAAGGCTGCCTCCTGGCTCTCCATTATGCTTCCGAAACCCTGATCTGTCTCCTCCAATTTGATTTTACTCATTTCAACCTGTGTTTATTGCAAATGTGAAGCCTGTGTAGGCAATGGGGATGCAGCGCTGTGATGAATAGGTTCCTATATTTGAACATCTCACTGTCTAGAGGGGAAATTGAAGCACTTATCATCTAATGTCCTTAGTGCTATCATTCATTCATCATCCATTCACTCATTAATTCATTCCTCCATTCATTTGACAAATATTTGACAGCCAGGCATTGTGCTAAGACACTGGGATCTTTCCTGACTGGTTTTCCAGTCCATCGGGGGAGAATCAGTAATCATGTAAGTAATTCAGTTTTTTTTTTTAATATATTTTATTGATTTTTCACAGAGAGGAAGGGAGAGGGATAGAAAGTCAGAAACATCGATGAAAGAGAGACATCGATCAGCCGCCTCCTGCACGCCCCCCACTGGGGATGTGCCCGCAACCAATATACATGCCCTTGACTGGAATAGAACCTGGGATCTTTCAGTCCGCAGGCCGACGCTCTATCTACTGAGCCAAACTGGATTTGGCAGTAATTCAGTTTTAAATGGAGGAAAGAGCCACGGAGGAAGTGAGCAGCACTGCATTCAGAGGAGAGCTGTACAACTTTAGAGTCGTCTGGTCAGAGAAGAAGCACGAGAAGGCATGAAATAAGGTGAGGTGTGGGGGACAGGGATGTGAGGACTCTGGGAGCATTAGGAGGAGACCATGTTTTCCCGCAGAAGCAGAGGCGTGGAGACCTCAGGCCGGAGTGGGGTGGAGAAAGGCCAAGGCCTCCTGGAGAGCTCTAGGCAGGATTGTCAACCCAAGCGCCACACAGAAAAAATGCAGCGGGACCATGTCACTAAAGGAAACAGCAGGATTCTGCTGGCTCTTTGTTTTGCTTTTTATTTATGGGAGCAGGACACAGGTGCCCGTGCATGCTCCTAGCTTTCCTCCCCAGCTGATAAACATTTATATGACTGTGATCACTGGCACTTTTTAAATGAATGCCACCTGGGAAGTTAGGTGAGTGGTCCCAGTTGTGCTTAAGAGGCCAAGGCATCCGGTTGTAAGACTTTTTCTCACAAAATATCCCACAAAGCAACAGGCAGTGGTTTGTGCTTCTGTTGAACTCACTCTATGCTGTACATGTTATTATATTAGTAGGGTCCTAGTGCATGAATTCGTGCACTTTGGAAGGAACTGTAGGCTGTGAGGCTGCAGTGGGCACAAGGGCAGGTCTCCCACATGAATGTTAGGGAACAATCACTGATACAGCCATTCCCTGGCTTCTAGGACCCTGTGGAAGAATGGCCTCTGTTTGACAGGTGCCATTGCTCTGCCTTCACTCACCGTGTGTGTAGAGCAAACAATGGAATTTATAGTGTGGACCCTAAATTTCAGAACTGGAAGGGATAATCTGAAACAAAGGAATAATGAGAGAATCACAGTGAAAAGTGTGCATTAATGAAGCATTTCATCAGACTTATTTTTAAGCTAATATATATGCACAGATCTTCAACCATGCAAATAAGTATTTTAGGGGTCATCTTGGGGAAGGCCATTCAAGTAACTGGACAATGTTTTAGAACTCACCTTTGGGAACACATTCAGATTTAGTCCTTGAAGTTAGCAGATATCCTCTTATCAATTGGCAAATTCCCACCTTTAAGGGATTAGTAGTCACTCACACTTAGGTGTGAACTACTTAAATCAAATGCAATTTAACTATAATCTGACAGTCTAGTAAATGGGAGTTTAAGCAGAAAGATATAAGGAGACAAAGCTTGGCAGTGGAATGGTGAATGGCAGAGTAAAGAATTGTGGGGAGTGGAGAACTTAGCTCTGTGGAGAGCAGCTGGGGCATGTGCTGTCCCCAGAAGGTCAAAGACTGAAGGGCTAGTATATTGGGCCAAGGGTAGGAGAGAATTAAGAATGCTAAGATGACTCTTTGGGCCAATACATGAAGAAGCATCCAGGCAGTCAAAGGTTTTGGTTAAGTGAGTCTTGAAGGCAAGTAGATCTGAGTCCTAATCCTAGTTTTGTTATTTTTAGTCATTTGACCAAATGCAAGCAACACTTCCTCTATAATAAAAGGCTAATATGCAAATTGTCCCCTTGGGCAATTGTTCCACCAAGAGAACGGAAGTTCGACTGCTCACTGTGAAGTGTGCTGATTACCAGGAGGCAGCCTGAAAAAAGACAGGCATTGGCGACACATCACTGGCAGTGGACAGCAGTGAAGGCACTGCTGGCCCAGATGAGCCGGACTGCGGAGGGATGGTTGAGCAGATGAGCAGGGGCCGCCAGGCCAAGGCAGGTATGAGCAGGGGTCCAATAGCCCTGCCGACTGCCTCACAGATGGCAACCAGAGGTGGAAGCAGGGGTCAGGGCTGCCGCCTGGCTCCCAGGCACTGAGAGAGCCAGGCGGGAGCTGGTCCTGATTGATTGCTCCTCAGGCAGGATGGTGAAGCAGGTGAGGGGGCAATGCCAGGTCAAGATGGGTTGCCAAGTGGGGCTGCGAAGCTGGGGGCATGAGCTGGGGCCTGATCCCCGAAAACAACCCCAAGGGACCCCACCTGTGCATGAATTTGTGCCCCGGGCCTCTAGTTTCTAAATGATGTTCTAGGAAATAGCTTTTCCCCTCTATATAATATGAATAAAAAGAAGGCCTTTTTTCAGAGTTGTCATGTGGCAACTCTGAAAAAAACTACTTAGATATTTGTTAGGCAGGAAGCCATCAGGGAAGTTCAGTTTTGATGTTGGTGATGATGATGATGATGATGATGATGATGATATGAAGTTCAAGGACAGAGCCTATGACAATTAGCCCTGCCCCTTCTTAGTGGGGCCACCATCAAATTTAACTTGACAACAGTTACTAAGCACAGATGTCTCCTGTGCTGTGCGAGAGCTTGGAGATGTAAGCGGATGAAGAGAAGTATGCACCAACAATCTGACAAGCAGTGCAAACTAAGGGCACAAATGACAAAACAGATGTAGGAATCAGGCATTTGAGGTGGCTCTGGAAGGATAGGGGAGACCGACCCAGGTGGGAGGACCAGGCAGGGTGATCCGTGCAAAGAAATCATTTTAGCAGAGGATGGAGGTGAGGAGGTCTGGGCCTGGAACTAGACCAGCTAGTCCTGCAAAGTGGGAATGAGCTGTCCTTTTGCAGTGTATGTGAAGCCCTGGGTATGTTCCTGGCTTCTCACCTGATCTCAGCTTGAGCTTCATTTCCAGCCCAGGTCTGAGAACTGCGCTCATTCCTGTCCCTATTGGGCCAATGGACATTATTGATCAATATTATAATCTTATATAATAAAAGCCTAATATACTAAATGTCTGTTCATCCAGTCATCCGTTCAACGGATCAAAACATAATACGCTAATGATATGCTAAGGCCACTCAACCGCTATGATGTGCACTGACCACCAGGGGGCAGACAATCAGACTGGTTGATCAGTTGCTATGATGTTCACTGACCGCCAGGGGGCAGACACTCTAACCTGTAGGTTTGCTTGCTGCTGGTGTTCAGCCAATGGAGACTGAATCAGACTGGCTGGACATGCCCTGGAGTCCTCCCCCAGTCTCTCCCCAGCTGGCCAACCTCCTGTATTCCTTCCTGGTCCTGATCTGGCACTAGTGGGGTTCCTTGGACTGGCCTGCACCCTCTCACAATCCAGGACCCCTCAGGAGATATTGGAGAGCTGGTTTTGGCCAGATCCCCACAGGCTAGGCTGAGGGACCCCACTGGTGCACAAATTCATGCACTGGGCTTGTAGTGAGTTTATAATGGTGAAGATTCAACTGTAAAAATCTATTTGTGAACTGAGGAGCATCAAAGAAGGAGGGAAAAAAGCTGTAATATTTGCTATTTATTTTGCTCTATCTCAGAAATGAAACTTCTTCTCTCAGATTGCCTCTTGTCTGGGACAAGCAGCTATTTGGTTGTGTATTCAAAAAGGCATGAACATTTGAATGTAGCAGCATTTCAGATGCAACTAAATATATGGATTCTGATGATCCCAGGCCTGGAGCAGATAGCCTCCACCTCTGTACCCCTCCTAGAAATGAATAAGATCGAAGGTCAAATGGAAGGGTGCATTTGTTATGCTCCCTGCACTACAGTGGGAGTGGAGACCAGGTGGTCTGTAAAGAGAGTGCCTGGGTTTGCAGTCTACCATCAGCTTAGTTTATGTCTCTTTGTGTCTGTCATGTAGGGATACTAGTACCTTCTTCATGTGGTGGTTTTGATATTTAAATGAAATAATGCATGGCGAGTCCTTAGTGCATTGCCTGGCCCATAGTGACTACTGTGATCACTGTCGTTCAACATCTACTATGAGTCAGATGCTGTGGTTAGAGCTATGAATAATGTGCAGCCCTCAACCAAGAGGCATAGAAGCTTACAGCTGGAATCAGGTCTGAGTTTGTTACCATGTCTTTTGTGTTTCTCCAGGGTTTATGAGTGGGATCCCTACTAGAAGGACTTTTTAATAGTCTCCTATCTTATATCTTAGCACTTTAAAAAATATTTTTTATTAATTTTAGAGAGGAAGAGAGAGATAGAAACATTAATGATGAGAGAGAATCATTGGTCAGCTGTCTCCTGCATGCCCCCCATGGGGATTTTGCTTGCAACCAGGGTATGTGCTCTGACCACAGAATTGAACCTTGACTTCCTGGTTCTTAGGGTGACACTCAACCACTGAGCGACGCTGACCAGAATTTTCTTTGCACTTTAGACAGACTAGTCATGCCACCTCTTCAGAAATGCTTTCTGTGACCTCCAGCCCCTCCCATCTCATTTCCCTATCTTTACCTAATTCCTTCATAGCACTTACCATTTTCTGAACGTACAATACTTGCTTGCTTGCTCATTGCCTCTTGCTCTTACTGAAATGCTAATTCCGTGAGAGCCAGGACCTTGCCTGGTTCATACACACTCTGGATCCCAGGCTCGCAGCAGTATTGATAAATACTTGGTGATTGACTGAATGCTGAGTGAAGGCTGCAGGTCTTAAGAGTGATGCAGGTCTGACAAAACAGACTTTAAGTTGGTCCATGAAGGCAGAGGCTGTGTTTTCTACTGTTATCTTTCTTGGCCTTTTGTTATCTTGCTTTGGGCACACAGTAGAGCATGATAAATACTTGTTAGTGGATTGTTTGAATCAATAGCTTCAGTGAGGAGGTATACTTGGATGGAGTAAAGGAAATGATAAGATTATGGGTTAGAGGACCACACACACACACAAAGCATAGGAAATTGTTTTTTAGTGTAGGGAGATTTTGTTATTGTGGTGTGGTAATGACAAGTAGATTTATAGTTATTTTTACTGTTTATGGGTTTAAAAATATGGCACGTGAACTTATATAAGACAGTTGGAGGTTTCACAATTTTCCATTGCTTTGAAAGAGAGGTGACTTCCATCAACACTGGCACCCGCCCCTTTGGGCCTACGTGACATTTACAAATCATTTATCAGCACTGAAACTCCCAAGAGCCTGCTCTGCCCTCCTCCAAGATGTCGGCTGACACCCTTGACAGGAGAAGCCAGCGTGTGTTTTGACAACCAACTGGTTTCCTTAGCGAGCTGCTGGTGTTCCCAGGCAGCTCAGCAGAGGAGGCTGCGGCTTCAGATCAAGGCTGTAACCCTCAAGGGCTTCTCCTCTCAGAAGCGCAGGCTGACTTCATCCTGAGACTGGCGTTCGGATGTGTCTCTGGGCTCTAGGAAGCTGGCTCGTCAGTTGAATGCAAAGCAGCTCTCATCACTTTTGTTATTTTACTTAAGAAAAGCCAGTGATCTCGGAGCACAAACACCCAGGGAAGCCAGAGAGGATGTTTGATCCCCTTCTAGTTCCCAGAGACTGTTTGAAGGGTGTTGCATGTATTATCTTATCTAATCCTCAGAACAACCGTAAGGAGTAAGTGCTACTATTACCATCTACAACATGAGTTGGACGGTGATCCTTGTCAAAGGTTTCATGAGAAGCCTGTTGCAGAGCCAGGAATTAAAACAAGGCAGTGCAGCTAAACAGAAACTTCTTGCCATAGCGTAGGCTCATCCTCTCTTGCTCTGTCAGCAATGAAGATGAAATCATCCATCCAACAAATATTTATTGAGTGCCCACTGTTGTCCAGGTTCGGGAAAGCTGTATAGTCTCTGACTTTATGTAGCTTAGCCTAATGGGGGAGAAAGACATAAATCAAATAATTCTATAAACCAGTGGTTCTCAACCTTCCTAAGGCTGCAACCCTTGCATACAGTTCCTCATGTGGTGGTGACCCCCCAACCATGAAATTTTGCTACTGTTACGCATCATGATGTAAATATCTGCATTTTCTGATGGTCTTAGACGACCCCTGTGAAAGGGTCATTCGACTCCCAAAAGGGGTCGCGACCCACAGGTTGAGAACCACTGCTATAAACCTATGTGAAACTGCTTGTGAGAAAAAGCAAAGAAGGAGATGCCCATGATGCCATGAAAGTGCAAGATGGGATGGTTTTACTTTGTCAGGTAGGTGTGAGGTGGGCGTCTGAAATGACAGGCCCCTAATGACAAGGACCCGAAAGCCTGTTTGTGCCCACGACTGCTAAGGACCTGTGCCAGTCACAAACCAGTTTTGGAAGCCTTGGGGTGGAAGGAGAAGAGAAGAAGCAAAAAAAAAAAAAAAAAAAATGTGATGCAACCCTCTAGGCAGCTTCTCTCCTCTCTCTTACCCGCTGCTTTTTCCAGCTCTGGGGTTGGACCCTGGAGAGGAGCAAAGGAGCTTTGCCTCCTAGACATCACCCTGAAAACTTGTCTTTCCTAGTAGGTGACCTCAGAACCAGGCTCTTCTGTGGAAAGAAGAAAGTTCTTTAAAAAATCAACCACATCAGATCTGCTGGGAGAGAAATGAGTGTCAGGCATGTGAAATTCAGGGGAGAGGAGATGGGAGGTCCATGAGAGCTAGATTCCTGAGGGCATATCCCAGAGAGGGGGACACATCTTTTTCTGTTTGCCTGGCATGCCTTCTGTGGTGAAGTGAGGGCAAACCTGGGGACCTCAGATGCCATGTCACTTCCAAAAATTTGTGTGAGTGTCACCACCTACATTCACAGGAGAACTTTCTAAAACTCAGGCACCATGCAGGTGATTTCTGAAGCGGTTGGCCATTTGGGTATTAGAGCTTTAATTAGGGAGAGGATGAAGAGGATTTCTCTCTCTCTCTGTCACTTCCAAAGACCCTTGGTATGGTTTTCTGCCCAGGTCTTTGAGTTCTTCTGACCAGATCCAAACTCAGGTATCAGTGACCCAGAAAATGGGGAGATTTCATTCATAGAAAGCCAACTAAAGAAAGGAGGTTAGCCTGGTGGGCGTAGCTCAGTGGTTGAGCATCGATCTATGGACTAGGATATTCATTTTAGGTCAGGGTACATGCCCGGGTTGCGGGCTTGATTCCCAGTGTGGGGCATGCAGGAGGCAGCTGATCAATGATTTTCTCTCATCATTGATGTTTCTCTCTCTCACCCTCTCTTCCTCTCTGAAATAAATAGAAATGTATTAAAAAAAGGAAGAAAGAAAGGAGGCTGACTATCTACACCAAAGGTTTACCAAAAGGAGAAACATGAAGGGAGAAGGAAGAGGAAAGGAAGGGAGGGGAGAGGAATAGAGAAACAGCCCTCCAACTCTCCGGGACAAGAGCTGGGAAGTCATGTGGGGTCATCACCCTAGTGGTGCTCATTGTCCGCACAAGTCAGAGGCGAGATACTTTGCCAAGTCTAGAGGGTGAGATTGCTCCTAGCACAGCCTGTCAGCCTATGCAAGATCAGGAAGACACCAATTCAGGGCTAATCAGATATCCAGCTTCCAGTCTATTAAATCTCCAGCATCCCCAGACCCACCAGACACTCTCAGCAATGAAGTTTCTCTGTCTGGCGGGTCTGGGAATGAGTGACTTCACTGCTGAGAGTGTGTGGTGGCAGATTCCTGCCAGCAACACTTTGTTTAGAACAACTAGATTTCCAAGAACTAATACGATAGAGGAGGTGATTGGTGCAGTGTTTCCTCACTTGAGGGAAACCTGATTAGAAAAGATGAAAACAAAAAGAAACTTCTGATGCGGAAGGGCAGGTAGTCCAGTTGAATTAGTTCCACACAAGTCAGAAGACACAAGTTCAAGTGCAGCTTTGCCACTTACTAACTGGTGATAGTATGCATCCCTTAAACTGTATGACTCTCAAATTGCTTGTTTGGAAAAGGTCGCTAATACTATATGCTTTAGATGTTGTGAATCCTATCTAATAAAGACAGAATATGCTAATGGACCATCACTCCATCACAAAGATGGCTGTATCCACAGCTGAGGCCCACCAAATTCCCATAAGGAGCCTTAATGAGCAATGAGCAGGGACCTGAGGCTACACCCTCTCCCACCCCTAGGAGGTTTGACAGGGGACCTCAGGCCACACCCCCCACCCAGCAGGGCTTGACAGGGAACCTCAGGCTGCACCCTCGCCCTGGTGTCAGGCTTGGGGACCTCAGGCCACACCCCCCACCCCGGCACCAGGCCAGGGGACCTGAGGCCATGCCCCCTGCCTGGCAGGGCTTTGATGGGGGATTTCAAGGTGCGCTTCCCGTCCTGGTGCTGGGCTAGAGGACCTCAGGCTGCTCGCCCTGCTCCAGCGCCAGACCGGGGGACCTCAGGCCACACTCCCCACCAAGTGGGGCTTGACAGGGGACCTCAGGCTGTGCCACCCACCCAGTGGGGCTTAATAGGGGACCTCAAGGTATACCCCTAGTGCTGGGTCAGGGGAACTCTGGCTGCACCCCCACCAGGTGGGGCTTGACAGGGGACCTCAGACCTCACAGATGAGGACAACGCAAAGAGAGGTGAAGGGGCTTTCCCCAGACACATGGCTGTCCAGGACCTGGCTAGGGACCAGAATCCGGCTCTCTTCATTGGTTACTCTCACTCCCCACTCATTGGCTGACACTAGTCACATGACTGCAGCAACTCAAAGGGGACCCAGAAAGAACAATTCTGCCTAGAAAGTAGAGTCAGAAATATTTGGGAACACTAATTACCTCCCTGATCTCTAACTGAAAACCAACATTATCAGAGTTTTATCTACCATATAAATCTGGTGATGGCCAGTGTTTATTTTTAAAAAATTTATTGTTTTATTTTATTTTTTTTGATGGCCAGTGTTTAAGAATTCCCACCTTCTGAAATGTTATTAAGCTATGATCTAGTCCTTAATTTTATAGATGCCCCTAATTAGTTATCGAAGCTAGTCTCATTGCTATTAAAACCCAACTCAATTGAACTCTTTTGTATTTATTGAGTCAGGCACTGGCAGAGGTGACCGAGACCTCACAGATGGGGACAACCCAAAGAGAAATGAAGGGGCTTTCCCCAGTCACGTGGCTGTCTGGGACCTGGCTAGGGCCCAGAATCCAGCTCTCTTATTCTGGTCCTGTTCACTTGCCTTCACACCATGTTTCCTAACTCCTTTGCCAGAACCAGATGTCCCCATTTTTGTGGTACCAGTTTTGTTATTTTTACTGCTACAACTAGCTCATCTAACAGATTTTACCTGCATTTCTCCTCTTACAAAATGTTGTAATGTCTGCTCAGCATGACCAGTACACCCTGGCTTTTTTTTTTTTTCATTCTATTTTTTTTAAATATATTTTATTGATTTTTTACAGAGAGGAAGAGAGAGAGAAAGTCAGAAACATAGATGAGAGAGAGACATCGATCAGCCACCTCCTGCATGCCCGCAAACAAGGTACATGCCCCCAACTGGAATCAAACATGCGACCTTTCAGTCCGCAGGCCAACTCTCTATCCACTGAGCAAAACTGGTCTCGGCACACCCTGGCTTTTAATCTAACTTCCTATGCAGTGGCCTGCTTTCTAAGATATTCATAAGGTCACTCGCCAGGACTCTGGTTGACCTGCTGAATTTACATGAGAAAGCTATTTATTGCAGTTATTAGACGATTTTTAAGACCAGCTTTATATCTTCTAATTATATATTCTAACACTGTGCTGTGTTAGTTGGTTAGCTTCTATAATAAGAACACCAATTTATCCATGAGAGCAGGGACCTTTTTTGTTCAGCCCTCAGAAAATTTGTGGCATGAATGATTGTTTACTGTGCAGGGTGCTTAATAAGCAATTTATCTCATCTTCACAGCAACTGCATAGGGTAAATATTATTAGTCCCATTTTAATTTTTTTCCCCACAAGTCTGTCAGCTTTTTAGGCTCAGCCTCATGATGTAAGCATCTTTGTTTGCTTTATGTTACCCCAGAAAAGTTCCACACATATAGATGGATCATAACTAATTATTGAAAATGTTAAATTTTGGCATAAGCAAATAGAAATGATAGTCCCAGAAGACATTGCTGAGTCAGCTAGGAGTTCAAACCTTGCAGTCACATAGATCTGGCTTTGAACCTCCATTCTGCCACCTACTTCCCAGATGTGTGAGCCTAGGCAGGCCCTTTCATCTCTATTAGTTTCTATTCCTTCATCTATAAAGTGGTGATAAAAATTCCAAATTGATGATGATGTTGTGAGGATCAATGAGATAACAACCAAAATGCTTTGTCAAGTCCTTGCTACTATGTAGATAGTAAGTAGTAGCAGTGACAGTCAGAGGAATTATCGTAGCTGAGACATTTCTAATGAATAGAAAAATCACTGGTGAGTTTCTAAAGTTCATCCTTATATGTTTTCTTCAAGCCATTCTATGGCTATTTGTTCTTTCACAAGTTCTTGTTTGAATAGTGGTTGAGAGGACTAAGTTTTTCAAACCTGTAGCTCTTCATTTACTTCTGATGGGATTCAGGACACCCTACTCCCAAATATGGCATCTTGACATGTTGAATATTTTAAGCTGGAGGAATCTGAGAAAATGACAGAAATAGACATGTCACTCTAACTTCCCCCTCCCTTGCCCTCCTTCTCGGAAACAGGTCTTAAAACGCTTAAGTGAGAGGTACTCTCCTTGGAGGAAGGAAGACATTCTTATCATCAGAGACAGAGAACTGGGGACTGAGAAATCTGTACAAACATATTTTTGTGGCCCCCTTTCTCCCACCCTCTTGTTAAACTAACTTTATCTTCCCTGTTACTTCTTCATCATTCACTCCCCCTAGCCTAAATGTCTTTGCCTTGCCAATTCTTCAGAAATTCTTTCTTTTCTTTTTAAAAAAATATTTTTATTGATTTTAGAGTGAGGAAGAGGAATAGAGAAATAGAAATGTGGATTAGAGAGAAACATCAATTGGCTGCCTCCTGCACGCTCTCCTCCCCCACTAAGAATCGAACCCGCAACCCAGACATGTGCCCTGACTAAGAATCAAACAGTGACCTCCTGGTTCATGGGTTGACACTGAATGACTGAGCCACATTGGCTGGGCAAAAGTATTATTTCTTTGTCTGAAAGGTATAAAAGCTGCTGGCTTTGGTCACTTCTTGGGGTCTTCATTCTTTTGTGAAGCTTCCTATTAGCATGTAAAAATGTAATATAGCTTATCTGCTTCTCTCTTATTAATCTGTTATTGTTAGTTTAATTTTTAGACCAGCCAAGGGCCTTAAGAGGATTGAGGAAAAGTTTTCTTTCCCTTCACTTCCCTTCAAGTTTAGTCAACACGTCACCCGTGGAAGCTGAATTTTAGGTACTCAGAACTCAAAGGATGGGGGTGAGAGAACAGGATGTGTGTCCACTGCACTAAAAATCCCATCATAAAACCATTCAAGAGAGGCTCTGTGATGGTTGGAAGGGGGAACAGCAAACCAACAAATCCTCCTCATGACTGTGTATATGTGTATGTGAGTCTCAAGTCAGTCACATCCCATGTCTTGCCTTCGTCTTCCTTGTCTATAAAATGTGGAGATGTGGCTGTCCCCAACAGCCAGAGATAGTATGAAGATAAAAGCATATTCAAAACTTGAAATCTCTGAGGTCTTTCAAAGAAAACACATTATGGAATTTCAATGTATCCTAATTGCTGTTGTGGAAATCATATGACTTTAACTTTAGAGGAAAAAGTCTGGCCTAAGTCCCATCTTTGTCACTTGGGCAGATGGTTAAATCTTTGAGTTCCTGTTTGCTGACCCCAAGGTGAGGTTACTTCCCATTGTCCCTATCCTAGGTGATGTGGGGAGGACCAAACGAAGGCATCTCTGTAAAATCTTCATAAATTCTCAAGTGTTTACCTAAATGCAGTTATTGCTTTTGTAATTCTCACCTTGACTCTGTGTTTCTGCAGAGTGAGCTCTGAAAGACTCAAGGTGACTGGTGACCAGGAAGGTGAGGAGTGACAGTTCCCAAGAAGGCGCTATTTTGGAGGTGGGGCTCTATCCCCTCTAGCTGAAGGTGGCAGGTATGAGAGACAGGGCGAGTTTTGCCTCCTGAATGCTGCCCTGCAGTGTGATTTTTGTGGCCACCTTTCTCCCCGCCTCTGGTGCCTTGTCAGGAGCACAGGCGTGCAGTGGTGGGGGTGGGCTTTGTGGGGAGGGAGGCCGCCTCCTTTCTGCAGGTGATGGAGAGCTCAGGGCACCAGGTCAAGGGCTGAATGTGAAACCCAGATAACAGAGCTATGGAGGGGGGATCTGATCCTCTCCATTCAAACTCTCAGAGCCGCTGGGAACAAAGGATTTGTATTTCATAATGCACTTGCAAAATGCAGCGTTATTCTCTTCCAGGGGGTTACTAATAGGTAGTAATGAGGTTACTGTTTGACAAACGATCCCTTTTAAATCTATCAGTCAGACAAACACATTTAAAAATGTCATGCCTTTCTCTTCTCTCTTTTCTTTTACTTCCTTTTTTTCCTTCTGTTTCATCAGATGTTATAGAGCTTCTGCTACGGACCCAAATGTAGGTGCTAAGGATGCAAAGGGGCAACACCCTCTCCATCTAATGTAGCAAAAGTAATTGTAATGTTGGCAAGAAAGCGATGAACACTTGTTGAATAGTCTTACTTATCAGACACATTTTCACAAGTATTTATCTAATTTAAACCCATAAACAACTTGCATAAGGTTGTTAAGGATAATCATATTAACGACAATACACATACATTATTTCATCAGATCCTTAGAATAACCCCACAAGCTGACCGCCATTATTACCCCCACACTGTGCATCAGGAGGCTGAAGCTGAGAGACGTAAGAACTTGCAGCAGGCGGCTTAGCCCTCTGTGCAACTCTGCCTCCTCTGAGACTTACCCCGGGACCTCAGGTTCTAAATGGTGGAGCTGCTTTTCTACCGAAATCCAAGGCTCTTGGGTCTCAAGGCTCTTTGACCTTGAGCAGAGACCACCTCTCAGATGCTGAGCCCAAGTGTGAGGACTCAGATAAGTAGGCTGGAGACAGGGGCTGGGTGTAGGGTGGGCAGGTGGTAGTGAGCCAGAGTGGGGGAGATTTATCCATTTTAACACGGGGAGTAAAGAAGAGTTAAAGGGAAGAACTGTGGCTAGAAGCAGGAGAGGTTGACTTGCTGGTGCAGCATTTATTCCTAGAACGGGCAAGAGGCAGATTCTTCATGCTTCTTCTGGCTGTGAATTGGAAAATTGAGGGCAGAAAGGGCAAAGGGCACTGAGGGCTCCAACTGTGGTCTAGCAAGAGGAAACCTGGCGTGAAGGCAGACGACCAGGCTCCAGTCCCGTTAGCAAGTCAGCTTTCTACAGGCTCTTTTTCCTCTTTCCCTTTTTTTTTAAAAAATATGTTTTTATTAATATTTTTAGAGAGAGAAGAAGGGAGAGGGAGAGGTAGAAATATTGATGAGAGAGAAATGTCAACATCATTGGCTGCCTCTTGCATGCCCCCTACTGGGGATCAAGCCCAAAACCTGGGCATGTGCCCTGACGGAGAATCAAAATAGCAACCTCTTGGTTTCTGGGTCAATGCTCAACCACTGAGCCACACCATCTGGGCTCTTTTTCCTCCTTTCTCAATAGTGTTTTATTCTATATCCCCCATGGAGTTCTGGTGAACAGTAAATGAGGCCATACACAACTAAATGAAATAACTAAGAACTGGATGGATAAACAGTGTAATCATGATGTTTATTTTAGAGATAAACTAAACATGCCACATGTCTGCAGGGCATTGTGATGGTTTATTTTCTGTCACCTTGATGGGGCGAAGGCATGCCAAGAGAACTGGTGTGTGAGAGTGTCCCAGGGAGAGATTAGCATTTGAATTAGGAGACTGAGTAAAGATCACCTTCACCAATGGGGCTGGGCATCAGCCCATCCATTGAGGGTCTGAAGAGAACAAAGGATTGCAGGAAGGGAGAATTTGCTCTCTCTGCTTGAACTGAGACATCCACCCTCTTCTGCCCTTGAACATTGTTGCTCTTGGCTCTAAGGCTTTTGGAATAAGACTGGGACCTACACTGTCAATCCCTGATTCTCAATTTTGGGGACTTGGACTGGATCCTCATGGGTTTTCCTGGGTTTGAAGCTTGCAGATGGCAGAGTGTGGGACTTTTTTGCCTCCATTAACTGTGTGAGCCAATGACTATAATGAATCTCCGTATCTCTATCTCTATCTCTATCTCTATCTCTATCTCTATCTCTATCTCTATCTCTATTCATATCCATATCCATTTCTACATCCATATCTATTTCTATATAATCTATATATCTACATCTACATCTATATCTACATCTATATTCATATCTATCTAATCTGTTTCTCTGGGGAATCCTGACTAATGCAGGTACCACTCCTTTTTTACAGGGCATTCCCTGGTGACCTCTCTTCCTACTTTCTATCCACATGGGCTTTGGGGTCAGAATGTCTTACATTTAAAAATAATCCCCCCTCCTTCTAATGAGGCTCCCACTTTAGCTAACAGAATCTCAGTTCTTTTAATTGTAAATGAGAATGATAATACTGGCCTAATGAGCTTGTCAGCTCACATTAAATGTACTTAAAGCAGCTATTGCAGTGCCAGACACAGTCAGTGTTCCATAGACAGGGACCCATGTTCTATGCAAGGGATTAGGCCTCAATTCTCTCCCTTCCTCCTGGAAATAAAGATGGTCACAGGACAAGGACATACTGCAGAGCTGGACAAGGGCTTAAAAATCTTCAAGCCCAAGCCTCTCCTTTTATAGTTGAAGACCAGAGAGGTAAAAAGGGGGTAGTTCTGGGCCAGAACCAGCTCCTGCTTTCCTCCTCAATGGGAAGATGAGCTCTCAGGCACGTTTGCTCATCTCCGCATTGCCTCTGCCTGCTCCTGGCCCCTTAGCAGCCTCCCAGCCAGCCTGCCCTTAGTCGCTCTGAACTGCTCACTAGAGCAGAGGGAGAAAGTGCTGAAGAAGGTCGTGTATTGTGGGCCCAAGGAAGCTTCAGAAGAGGGTTTTTGGGAGGTTCTGGCAGCAGCGACCTACTTACAAAAGTAAGCAAAGGAGAAGCAGTCATCATGCCTTTACTGCTGGAAAAGCCAGATCCACTGTGATTGGCTTACTAGGGCACACACTTGCAGGAATTGAATCTGAAGAAAAGGGACTAGGGTGCCCTTGGGCTCTGCTGTCAGAAGTACCCATGTTTAGCGCGGGTTATCATCCAAATGGAAGCCTATGGAGGGTGGGTGGAGAAACACAAGCGCACAGGAACCCTTGTTATGAAGGAAAGGACGGGGTAAAGAGCGCTGAGAGCCCCAAACCACTCCCGCTGCAGGTTCTACTCCAAACGTCACCAGTGGGAGTGTGTATGGCATTTCAGGTTACACATCACTTTCGTGTTTTCTTATTTAACTCTCCACAATAGTGCCAAGGTAGATTTCTTTTTTTTTTTTCCAAAAAATATTTATTCTATCGAATTCTTGCAGTGTGACTGGAGATAGGTATTGGCATCAAGACACTTTCACTAGTCAAGTATATTTTGAATTATTATTATTGTTTTTTAAAATATATTTTATTGATTTTTTACAGCAGTGGTTCTCAACCTTCCTAATGCAACATCCTAGCAATGAAAATAATTTTATGGTTGGGGTCACCACAACATGAGCAACTGCATTAAAGGGACATGGCATTAGGAAGGTTGAAAACCATTGTTTTACAGGGATGAAGGGAGAGGGATATAGCGTTAGAAACATTGATGAGAGACATTGATCAGCTGCCTCTTGCATGCCCCCTACTGGGGATGTGCCCGCAACCAAGGTAATGCCCTTGACCGGAAATGAACCTGGGACCTTTCAGTCCGCAGACCGATGCTCTATCCACTGAGCCAAACCATTTCGGCTATATTTTGAATTATTAATCACATTGTAGTAAGTGTTTAATACACAATGTCAGAACTGAGATTTAGGATTCCAACTCCTTGCATCATACCACACAGCTGGGTATCTTCTAGGGTCAGCCCACTTTAATATCTCCCGCCCTCTTCCTCTTCCATAAACCTGGAATGACACAGGAGATGAATGCATAAGAGCTTTGCATTTCAGTATTTGACTCACAGGTTCACCCCCAGCCAGAATTCTCTGCTTCGTCTTGCAATCTCATCTTTGAAAATAGAATCAAAAGTGTCTCTGGCTCTTCCTTTGCTTCTAAGGATTGGGTGCAGCCTTGTCTATACATTCAGATTCCTAAGTCAAGAAATGTACTTAGTGCCCACCCGGGGTTGGCTCAGTGGTTGAGGGTCAATCCATGAATCAAGAGGTCACCAGTTTGACTCCTGGTCAGGGCACATATCCAGGCTGCAGGTTCAGGGTGTGCAGTAGGCAGCCAATTGATGTTTCTTTCTCATCAATGTTTCGATCTCTCTATCCCTCTCCATTCCCCTCTCTCTAAAGTCAATAAAAACAGTTAAAATAAACTTTAAAAAAGAAAAGAAATATACTTATTATAACTGAAAAGATCTAAGCTGGACATCAATATACTTATTATAACTAAAAGGATCTAAGCTGGACAGCAGCCTTCCATTGATTATCTTCTAATTGCTGAGCAATATGCCAGGCCTGTGGAGAGGATATCCTATAAAATAAAAGGGTAATAAGCAAATTGACTGAATTTATAATATGCAGAATGACCAGTTGCTATGATGCTCACTGACCACCAGGGGGCAGACACTCAATGCAGAAGCTGCCCCTTGGTGGTCAGTGCACTACCACAGGGGGAGTGTGTCTCAGCCAGAAGCTGGGCTTATGGTTGGAGAGCACAGCAGCAGTGGTGGGAGCCTCTCCTGCTTCCATGGCAGTGCTAAGGATATCTGACTGCCACTTTTTTTCCCCCCAATATATTTTTTATTGATTTCATAGATGAAGGGAGAAGGAGAGAGAGAGAGAAACATCAATGATGAGAGAGAATCATTGATTGGCTGCCTCCTGCACACCCCCTCCTGTGGATTGAGCCCACAACCCAGGCATACCCTTGACTAGAATTAAACCTGGGACCTTTCAGTCTGCAGGCTGGCGCTCTATCCATTGAGCCAAACCGGATAGGGATGACTGTAGTTTAGGCCTGCTCCCTGCTGGGCCTAAGTCATCAGTCAGAATCCCTGAGGGCTTCCAGACTGCGAGAGGGTGCAGGCTGGGCTGAGGGACCTGAGTGCACAGATTTCATGCACCGGGCCTCTAGTAGGAATATACAACAACTTAAAGGATCTGTCAGAATTAGGGACACTGGAAGATGCCAAAATTGGAGGCTGTGAGACTGTAGGCAGTGAGCTGGGTCTTAAAAAGAATGGGCATCTTTGGGCTGGTACCCAGGGAAGAGAGAGCATTAGGCAAAGGCACAGTGGGGAAGATATAAAGGTGGGATATATTATGGTTCTAGGAAAAGTCTTAAGGACACGAGAGCCTGGATTTCAGAGCACAGACCTGCTGCAGTAGCTGGGATTCTCACACCCTAAGGAGGTGAAGGCCATGGTGATAGGAAGTCGTGGCAGATCTGGAAGACCCTGGGGTCTCTAGGGCTGACCTTCAGCCATTTTGAGATGCTCCTCCTTCCTTGGCATGGGGCCTGGAAAAGGGGGAGTGTTGCAAAGTTCCCAGCAGATGGCAGTATTTCCTAGTGTGACTGCCCCAGGGGAGCAGGGATTTGCCTGCAGAACACCCTATTATGACATAGTCCAAGGCAGCTGCCCTGGAACCAAGGTTCAAGTTTCTGGTTCATTCAATGACCTCCTCCTAACCCCCCCATAAAATACTTCCAGGGGTTTCATTCTGGGAATGGGGAACAATGAGGTTGTAGAGGGATCTTCTTCAATCTGAGAAGAGGAATTAGCACGCTCTCCTCCTCTTTCCCTCCTCCCCACTAGAAAATCTAAATGGTGCAGGCATGCTTACTTTCCCCATGAGCCACACTTACCTGGGGAGCAGAGCAGCTGCACCCCTTCTGAGTTCAGCTTTGCCTCACCCCAAATGTGAGTCCATGCCCACCTCTGAACCTGCTTTTCCAGCTCCCCTCCCGGGAGCACATGCACTTGGATCCTTCGAAGATAGAAACAGTTGGAGCCACAGATGGCTCAGGAGCTCACTTAGCTGCTCACTGTGCTACAAACTTGAGTACGGAGCAGAAGGAGGTGCTGAAGGGAGAAGATGAACAACAGAACCTGGGTTCTCTTGGTGCTTTAATCCTACAACCTGCAAGATCCTGGGGGCTTTGGATCAGTTTCACAATATCAAATATTGTTATTGTTATTATTATTACTATTATTATTATTATTATTATTATTATGCAGCCCAAATGTGCAATTTTCCCATTTCCCGAAGCCAAGAAAGTGGCTACCTTCAGAGTACAAATGAAGTTATTCTCCAGTTTAGAAAAATGTTTTCAGGTAGCAACAGGTACCATTTAAACAAAAGACTTAATTTAGTAAAAAAAAAAAAAAATGCTGAATGGGACACATTACTCAGAAAGTGCATGCTTCATTTGGGAACATAGGGCTTGCTAGGACTTTGGTCAATAGCAATAGTTGGGACAAAGATGATCAGAATACATGACAAGCAAAAAGGGTCCAGAGGTGGTAAGGGACGGGTGTGACTTGATGTAGATTTAGGTCAACCTGGAACGAATTGGTAGCCCAGGGCATTCCACATAGTGAGGCAATTTAGATTTTTTTTGCTTCTGAGATCCCCAGACCAAGCTCTCTCTCTGAGCACACCTGGGTCGCTTATTGTCACATGACTTATTTAGAACTCTGTCATGCAGTTTGTGAAAATGCAGCTAAATGTGGTAGTGTTCTATAAGCATGAAGGCATTCTCTCTCGAATGTGCTCTCTCCCTCTTCCTCTTGCATGGTCACTGGAAATACTCCCTAAGCGAAAGGGAAAGGCATGTTGGGACTCTGAGCCCGTTCCTTCTGACCTCATTGCTGTCAGCGTCCATCTATTGCATCATATCTGTGAGACAATATGGCAGCATGAAATCACACAGGCTTTGCGATCGGAGGACTGGAACTGTGTCCCTGGCTTATCAGAGAGCTGAGTGCAGACTCTTTAGCATCTCTGAATAGTTTCTATAAAAAAAAGTGATAGTAACCATGTGGCTTAAATTCCAGGGTTTATGATAAACCTGATGAGTTCATGTTGATGAAAGAACAAGATAAACTGTAGAGGATTGTTATTATTATGACCCAAATCTCATTCCAGTCTTATGGGGCTCTCTTTGGGAAAAGCAGAAGACACTGTCTCTTGGCACTGAAGCAAGTTTCTCCCATGATCTCACCCAGCTGAACGCAGAGGGGACTGGGATGTCTTCACAGCACGGGTGGGACTGCTCCCCTAAATCAGGTCCCTCTGAATTTTTGGTTTAATCCACTCTAGCCCCATAGGACACTATTATCACTCATCAGAATCTACTCTGCATCAGGGACGTGTGGACACAGGTGCAAGGGTTCCTGGGTGGGGGTGAGGGAAGGCTTGATTTTTATTAATATTTATAGTCCCTGCTACCTCCTCCCCATACCTCATGCCAAACTTTGTGCTTTGTGCTTAGTAAACATAAGCAAGAACAGCATCCAAAACAGGAGTTTTGGTGAAGAGGTGAGAGTCCTGTCTTAGGGCATTTGCAGGCTTATAAGGAGGAATGGAATACAGGAATGTGAGACGCAAAAGTGAATTCACCTGTAATAGTAACCTTAGGGTTCCCTCCTCCTCCAAGGTACTGTGAGTCCGTAGGTAAGTTACAAACTCAGGGCTTCCCTTAGATCTGCCTACGTCCATTCCGGATGGTTGCTAGAGTAAACTGGTGCTCAGTCCCACTGTATCTGATCCTCACTTTTCAGAAAAATGAAAATTCCACAGCTGCATGAAGCAAGAGCCGAGAGCTGTGGCCTGGCAGTCCCCTGCTCTGTCTGGTCTAGATGGTCCTTCCTTTCTCAGGTGGTGGAAAGGAAACAAGAGACTCTCAAAGCGCTCAGACCTAGAATTTTCTAATTGAGAGAATCTGTTCTTCTGTGATGGCTGCAATTGACATGCTCCTGACATGCTCCACTGAGCACACAGAATGAAGTCCTATGGCACCCGCAACCCTTGGTGTGGGGCCAGCTCCAAAGGAGTCCACAGGCGCCTGATCCAAGAGTCTGATCCAAGCCCCAGGAGATCCAAGGCCCAGGAGAAAGATTCCAGGATAATGGGGAAAATCCTTCACCCAGGCCTCAGCCAGTGATCCAGGTCGAGGGCTTGGCAGTCTCTCAATTGCAATTAAGGCAAGCAAAATAGCGGAGACCGGTTTGGCTCAGTGGATAGAGCATCAGCTTGCGGACTGTAAGGTCCCAGGTTCGATTCTGGTCAAGGGCATGTACCTTGGTTGCAGGCACATCTCCACTGTGGGGCGTGCAGGAGCGGCTGATCGATGTCTCTCTCTCATCGATGTTTCTGACTTTCTATCTCTCTCCCTTCCTCTCTGTAAAAAATCAATAAAACATATATATATATAAGGCAAGCAAAATAGATATGGATCAGCATCCCTTGAAGTCATAATGGTAAGTGAACAAACCATTGTGCAAAAGGACACATGCATCAAGAGAGCGATTTTCAACTGGTGTGCTGCTAAAATTTTTTAAATGGGGATACCTGACTATTTAGTCAGGAGCACGGACCTCTTTCCCTTAGATCAGTGGTTCTCAACCTTCCTAATGCCGCAACCCTTTAATACAGTTCTTTATGTTGTGGTGATCCCCAACCATAAAATTATTTTTGTCGCTACTTCATAACTGTAATTTGCTACTGTTATGAATCTTAATGGAAATATCTGTGTTTTCTGATGGTCTTAGGAGACCCTGCTAGCTGTTCACGACCCACAGGTTGAGAACCACTGCCTTAGATTGTTAAATTTAAAAAATGACAACAGCCAACACAATAGCCGACTGGTATGAATAAATCAAAATCATACCTTTTTTTTTGGTCAGATCGACTAAAACATATTTTTTGTTTTACTGCAGAATTTTAGTAATTATGTGTGCGATGAGATGAAAAAGATAAAAAATCGCTGTACTTAGATGTCATCCATGGAAACTTTGTAAACAAGCATGTGAATCTGTAATAAAGTGGAACCCATGTTTGGGAAGGATGCGTGCTGACATCAGGAGAATGGTTTCCTCTTGGAAGGGAGGGCGGGGAATAAGATGGAGTGTTCATGAGCTTTAATGCTTATTTGTAATCTTACTTTTCTTTTAAAAAATATATATTTTTTAAATTGATTTCAGAAAGGAAGGGAGAGGGAGAGAGTGATAGAAATGATGAGAGAGAATCATTGATTGGCTGCCTTCTGCAAGACCCACAGTGGGGATCGAGCCTGTAACTTGGGCATATACCCTGACCAGAAATTGAACTGTGACCTCCTGGTTCAAAGGTCAAGGCTCAACCACTAAGCTATGCTGGCTGGACTGAATCTTATTTCTGAACAAAAATATCCCGAACAAATATATCAGGCACAAAACTCTCTTGAATGTTGGGCAGTAGGTACATTAATTATTTCAACAATAGCCAAAACTTAAAAAAAAAGAGAGAGAAGGAAAAGAGCTGGGTAAGAGTACAAAGATAAGGAAAATTGTTACACCCGTCACCACTAGCCATGGTTCTCAGTTCTAACTGTGTCTCAGAACTACCGGTGATATTCAGGGTTCCCCTCAGACTTAGGAATCAAGCAAGAGTCCCAGGTAAGTCAGTTCCGGAAAGCTAACCCCATAGTAATGCTGACTCCACCAGCATCAGATGAGATTGCCATAAGAAGTGAACATAAACTTCTACTGGTCTACCAACTATCAAGTCTACACTGCAGGTTCTCTCAGCAAGGTCCTGATCCGACATAGGCCTTCTGTCCAGGTGAACTTCTGCTCTGATTTCAGAGCCACTTCTGGAGTAGGCTTCTACCAGCACATGGTGCTTCTTGCTGTTAGGGGAAACCTTGGTGTGTTCTAGCTACAGACAGTCAAAACAGCTGAGGTCATAGAGCTTGATGACAACTCAAAGCCATCTTGCTAGTTCTCTGCCTGTCAGGATTACTTCTGACCACCCTGGGCATGATGCATTGAGAAAACTCTGCATTCAGGAGTCACAAGGCTTTTGTATGGATCTTTTGGGGTCCCCCAGCCCTCACTCAGGGGGTTCTAGTTTTGTCTCATTTAAAACTTCTGATCCCATTTCCTCCTTTTGGAGGTCTGAGAGAAGGTGCAGGGAAGCCCTGCATAAATCTGCTGGGGGATGCAGAAGGTGTTATGGGCTTTGATGAAATGAACTTTGAATTGTAGTCTTGGCTCAGGGCTAACTGTGTCCTGTGACCTCGGATGCTCCTCTCTGAGCCAGGAAAGGCACTTCCCTTGGGCCTTCCTGCATATAAAAATGTCACGAGATGTGAGCACTGTAAGAGATCTAAATACCAGGGCAGCATTGGCCTTTTTCTTGGATCAATATGGCTTTTTGGTTCTCGGCTCCTTCCTTGAGGGCATAATGGGATGCTCTGCATGTTGCATGTGCCTAATAAATATTTGTTGATGAGAGGAATGAATAAATGAAGTGTTTTTAGAAGTGTATGTACAACCTGAGCGAGAGACTGTTATAATTAGAAAACCGTGGCTGGAGCTGGGAACCCAACTGAGGTACTGGTTCCCGGTGCCCTCACTATCAGCTGCGGCTGTCCGGGCTCCCAGACGGCCTGGGTCTGCGCCAGGACTCAGATGCTGGCTTTCAACAAAGCCCAAGGGAAAAGCCATCCATCATAGAAGGTAATGGTGCGTGGAAAGATTTGCCTCCCCTCCTCCTCTCACAATCTTCCTCAGACTAGTGGTTGTTGGGAAAGAATCTGACTTTCCCAAGAGAAGAAAGGCCAATTTTAGAACAGTTTTCTTTCTTCTTTTTTTTTCTTCCTTTTTCTAAGCAAGCTTGTGCCAGTACAGGACATTCTGCACGGTTTCATGCTAAGGTATTCCCAAGCTTTCTCGGACTTTGACCGTTTTCTCCCCATGGTCATTCCTGCTACCCTGACTTTCAGTTCTCCATCTCACTCTCTACGCCTTCTAGCATCACCCAATCTGGAAAGCAGTAGTAACAATAAGGCCTCTTGGCTTCTGGAACAAATGTAATGGGCTCAGTGCTGGTCGTCCTGATTTGCTCACCATCAGTATCAGTGACTAAGAGTGGGTTGAGCAGCTTCTCTGATGGAAAAGAGCCCTTAAGAAGAACCACAGTGGCTTTTTTCTTCTCTTTCATATCTACTTGTGATAGGTTTAGGTAACAAGAATTAGGATAGCCGAGACCGGTTTGGCTCAGTGGATAGAGCGTTGGCCTGCGGGCTGAAAGGTCCCAGGTTCGATTCCGGTCGGGGGCATGTACCTTGCTTGTGGGCACATCTCCAGTGTGGGATGTGCGGGGGGCGGCTGATCAGTGTCTCTCTCTCATCGATGTTTCTGACTTTCTATCCCTCTCCCTTCCTCTCTGTGAAAAATCAATAAAATGTATTTAAAAAAAAAAAGAATTAGGATAATAGAAAAGTAAATTCTGGAGCCTTGCTATGTGAACCCTGAGCCAGCAGCACCACTGGCATCACCTGGGCACTTGTTAAACATACAGAACCTCAAACTTCACATCTGTAACAAGATACTCTGTTGGCTTTCATGCCCATGAAAGTCTGAGAAGTAGCCAAGACCAGTTTGGCTCAGTGGATAGAGCGTCGGCCTGCGGACTGAAAGATCCCAGGTTCGATTCCGGTTGGGGGCATGTACCTTGCTTGCAGGCACATCTCCAGTGTGGGGTGTGTGCAGGAGGCGGCTGATCGATGTCTCTCTCTCATCAATGTTTCTGACTTTCTATCCCTCTCCCTTCCTCTCTGTAAAAAATCAATAAAATATATATAAAATGCACATCTTTAAAAAAAAAAGAAAAGAAAAAGAAAGTCTGAGAATTAGTGCTTTAGTTCAGTGGTTCTTCATTGTGGTCCATGGACCAGCAGTATCAGTGCCACTTGGGAACTTGTTAGACATGCATTCTCAGGACCTGCCCCTGACCTTCGTGAACTCTGCTTTCACAAGAGGCCTCGGAGTGGGTGTCATGGTCCAGGAACACTGCTATGCTGATGTGCTCCTTTGTCAGGTGCATAGGGTAGTTTTGGGCACCAAACTCATACTCAACATTGCCTTGAGATTCTTTGCTTTCTTAAGGGAGTCTTTCCCCATTCAGAACTCCAAGTAGAGACTGACTTCTTTGCCAGCATCCTGGGTTAGAGGGTAGAGATTTTACACCCGTTTTTTACTAAGGGTTGTTGCCCATTGGGAAAGAGGTAGAGACTTCGTTGTTTCTTTTTACTTGAGGATCACAGCTTGGCATAAGGTTCTCAGATCAGGCTCCTTAAAGCCTTGGCTCCTTGTCTGTATCTGCTAGTGACATGTTTGCCTGTGAGGGCCCAAGCCAGAATCTGGCCTCTTGTCCTTCTCTCCTAAGGCCATTGCAATTAGAGAGTATATTCTTCTGGCATTCAATTCCATCATGATTTCAGATATCTATGGAGTTTGCTTTCTTTCTTATGAGCCCAACTGCATATTTAATTTAAAAACTTATTTAGCATTGTTGTTGTTATTCTTGAGGTGGAAGCTTGCAAGGGATTTAGCCCACATATAACTGTAAATCACAGATGGTTCCAGGTTCCTTTCTAGACAAGGAAGTTATTTGTTGGATTAGTAGAGGGAGTCTCTTATCATTCTAGACCAGTGGTTCTCAACCTTTCTAAGGCCGCGACCCTTGCATACAGTTCCTCATGTGGTGGTGACCCCAACCATGAAATTTTGCTACTGTTATGCATCATGATGTAAATATCTGCATTTTCCAATGGTCTTAGGTGACCCCTGTGAAAGGGTCATTTGACCCCAAAGGGGTTGCAACCCATAGGTTGAGAACCACTGTTCTAGATGTTTCTACGGAGTCCCCCTGATGCTAGAGACTCAGAGAATCTTTCTAAGTTGTAAGGAGGCCCAGGCCACCTGAGAGCTTATTTTTAAGCTGCTTCATCATCAGTCATTGGAACTGAAATGCTCCCTCCATCCCCTCTTCCCTCCCTCAGCCCCTGCCCCAGGCTGGTTTTATGTACAGTCTTCTATTGGGTTTGCTGGGTGTGCTGACCCTTCCCAGTGACAGATGGAAAAGAGACACTGTACCTGGTGACTCCCTTGAAGAAGATGGCATGGAAACTACTTCCTTTCTTCTACGGCATAGACATTGCTTGTCCTAATTTCAGTTTTCTATGTTGTTAGGAGATGGATCCAGAAGTTGTTCTTGTTCTTAGTTGTTATTAGTTCGTTAGGGTGGGAAGTAGAGGTGTTGTTTGGGGATTTTTTTTTTTTATAGAATAGTTACATTGAAAATGAGAAATGAGGGTCTTACTCTTGTCAAAATCTCAGAAGACAGGTTTTGACATGGAATATGATTGCTGTTATCTTGACATGGAAAGAATAACATAATAAATTGAAATTTTGAGGGGTAGAGGAAAGGTGGAAGGAAGGGTAAACTCATAGAATTCCTTATCTCTCACAGAAAGAGGTTAACAGAACTGTCTAAACACCAAATTTAACATTCTAATTAAATCAAAGAATAAGTCAAGGAATAGAGGCATAAACATTTTATTTTATGCTTACGGCAAGAGAATGAAACCCAGAAATGCTGAAGGAGGTTGTGTCTGGAAGTCAGAGGAAAATTTCCTCATTTTATGTCTCTCTGCAATGTAATTATGTTTTCAGATTATGGGTACGCAATTATTTCTGTAAGAATAAAAGCCATTTTCCATGTCTGGTGGGTCAGAGATAACTGTGCCCTGGTCAGCAGGATCGAGCCAGAGAAATGTTTTGATTTCTTGTGCTGCCAAATCTGTCTTCTTAAACAAGATAAAGCCGAGAGGACAAGCTCGCTCTGACGTGACAGCCTGTTGGGAGGGAGACAGATAAGACCCTGTTCTGATGGAGGGGCGTGGGAGTGAGGGCAGGTCAACTGCCTGTTAAAGGTCAGGCTTCTGGGGCAACTCTTCTCGTTTCAGGGTCATAGCATGTTCAGGAAGACAATCTGGGCAGTAAGAATTTTCTATCTAAACAACAGGACTACGCATTTTCCTCCTGCGTAGTCTCTTGCACTTAATAACCAGCTTTTCTGACCACTTTAGGGCCCTAGTTGGCATTCCTAAGTTGTTTAAGTTAAGGAGTAGCTTAGAAAAAGTAAAGACAAAAGAAATGTTAGCCGAGACCCGTTTGGCTCAGTGGAGAGAGTGTCGGCTTGCAGACTGAAGGTCCCAGGTTCGATTCCGGTTGGGGGCATGTACCTTGCTTGCGGGCACATCTCCACTGTGGGGTGTGCAGGAGGCAGCTGATGGATGTCTCTCTCTCATCGATGTTTCTGATTTTCTATCTCTCTCCCTTCCTCTCTGTAAAAAATCAATAAAATATATTTAAAAAAAAAGAAAGAAAGAAATGTTAGCCCAGACCATCCGTGAAAAGGATGCGTGAGCACAGGGTCCCGTTCCTATTGATCGGCAGTGATGGCAAATAGGAGCTGGGAACCCTGGTTCCCAGCTCTTGGATGGGGTTATTTGTCCTAAAGGAGACTGAAGGGAAGAGACTTCCACAGTGTCCCTAAACGTCCTAGTGCCAGCTCCCCATCCTGAACTTCTGCCAGCTTCTGCCAGGTGTTTACTGTGCTCACACCATTATCTGCCCTCGAAGAAGCTTAGTCTAAAGCCTGGGCCCTTAGTATGTAACAGATGAGCAGTAGTTTTCAAGGTGGTATTCAAGTTTCTGATTTCTTCTTGATTCATGGCAACAAAGAAAACCGTTCTTTCCCGTTTCTGGAAAAAGCACTCAAGACGATGTGACCAATGGACAAGTGCACTGTGTCCTCTGGGAAGCAACCGTTCAAACCCACTGGCCCCACCACGTCCTCTACCCTTTGTGTTGTGCTGTATGTGGTTCTCCAGGGTTAAGTGAAGTTCTAAGTTTCCCCTCCTCCTGCCCTTTGCATGCACTCCATGCTCTCTGTTCTTTATGGACACCATAAGTTCAGGTTCCCATGCCTTTGCAAAGCCTCTTCTCTGTGCTGAGATGTCTTTCTTTACCTCTTGAGTTTTCAGGACCTTCGTTAATAACCTCACATCCTCATCAGTCTGTTTTCTGGCTGTTGGAGCACTTTCTACATACATGTGTATTCGACTCGGCCCTTTGTGTCTGTGTCTCCCTTATTCCCTTGGGTCAGGGATTGTGTCCCAGTCCCCAGCACAGCTCCCATTCAAGTGTGCGCCCTGGAGCCTCGGTGGGCATGAGTCTGAACTGGGACAGACCTGGGTAGAAGTCCTGGCTCTGCTGCTCACTTGCTGTGTGATGGCTCAGAGCCTTGTTTTCCCATGTGTGAGGATGAGAAGGGTGTGATTCTTAAATCAGACCATTTCCGAAGAGTGCTTTGCATATATCAAGTGCCCCATCAAATTCAGCTATAATTATTTGATGGAAGGAATGTAGTGTGTACCATTTCAGATATTTCTGGGGCCCCCATTCTCTTCATCTTTTCTCAGCGTGAATGACAAAAAGTTTAGGGCTTGAAGATGGGGC
>PVJN01006958.1:38784-72687 GCA_004026805.1 Lasiurus borealis
GGTGCCTGTCAGCAGATGAGTGGATCAGAAAACTGTGGTACATCTACACAATGGAATTCTATGCTGCCATTAAAAAGAAGGAATTCTTACCATTTGCAGCAACCTGGTTGGAACTGGAGAACCTTATGCTTAGTGAAATAAGCCAGTCAATGAAGGAGAAGCATCACATGATCTCACTCATTGGTGGATAATAAAGAACATTATACACTGATGAACAAAAGGATAGATACAGAGACAGTAAAGCATCAAACAGACTGTGAAATTACAGCAGGAAGATTAAAGTTAGGTGAGGTAGATAAGAGATCAATCAAAGGACTTGTATGCATGCATATAAGCATAACCAATGAACATAGACACTGGGGGGTTGGGGTATGCCTGGGAGGGAGGGGGGGCAATGGGAGATATGTATAAAAATTAATAAAAAAAATTTAACATATATATAGATGGGGCCCTAAGACTATGATAGGCCCATCTTCACACGCGGAAAAACATTCCTGAGGGGAATGAACAACAGAGTGCTGGAGAGGTTGGCTTTCCCGTCGCCTGTCCTCAGGAACTCTGGCAGCTTCAAGGCTGCTTAGAGGCCATTCATTTAAGACCTCTACAGATGGAAGTGCACATCAGCATTGAAATGTTCTGGTTTTTGCCTCCTTTCCATCCGTCGTCGATAATGTAGTTTCAGGCCATCTGCCCATGTTCTGTCATCTTAGACTTGTGGTGCATAGAGAACAACTTGCAAAGCCTACAGTGTCTTCTCTGGTTCCCCAGGGTTTTGAACAGCACGTTTCTGTCAAAGGCTGGAGGCCAGAATTGAATCTCAACCATGGGCTTTGGTTGCCACCTGGTGGGCAAATGTCATATTGCAAACATTTTTTTTTCTGATAGTTCACAATTATGCGGAAAATGGAATATTGTTCAAACTTTTACATTTGTTTCCATCATTGAAGGCAGTTGGCCAGTCCAAGAATCAGATCCACTAGTTAACGAATGCGATTCTGCAAGATGAACACTGGAAATTCTGGTTCCAGAGAGGGGGACTGAGGGGAAATGAGAGACACATGTTTAGTGTGAACCACACACCTCACCCAGACCCCAGTGAGGACGCCACTGTTCTCTTCTGTATGTACTTAAAGAGGAAGGTGTGACCCATCTCTGATGACTCTTCCCAGTGTTACAGAGCTGTCCTCATCCGTGGGGCTCCACTCACCACGACAGTGACCCCACCTCTACTTTTTCTGTCTTTCTCTTTACCTTTTCAAGGCACTTGTGCTGTTTGAGCCTGATGGTCACCCAGCAAGGTGGGCATTGCCAACTTAACTCTCCTGTCTGTGTTGTAGGGGAAATGCTTTGTCTCAAACCACAGAACTGCTTTAGGGTGCTGCTGGGACCAGAACACAGATTTCCTCCTTTTTTATCCTAGCTTTGCTGTTTCTCTCTGGAGCCCTGGACTCTTTCTTGGAGGATGATACTTATTTTTTATTGTGATTTTAAAATATATTTTCATAGATTTCAGAGAGGAAGAAAGAGGGAAAGAGAGAAAATCATTGATTAGCTGTCTCCTGTGCGTTCCCCACAAGGGATTGATCCGGCAACCCTGGCTTGTGCACAGGAATTGAACCATGACCTCTTGGTTCACAGGTCAATACTCAATTACTGAGGCATGCTGGTCGGGCTTGGAGAATATTTAAAACCCAAGATCTGGGCACTTGGGGTGTGCATTGCTATTGGGTGCTATTGCTCCTGAGCTCTTTCAGCAGACAGAGCTAAGGAATGTGTGTATGTGTGCTAACATGCACATACACACATATCAGCTTTTCCTCTTTCAGCCTCGATTCTTCTCTCTCCGTATGGCCATCTCTGCTCGCCAATGTGTGTGGTGAGCACCTCTCATGTCTCAGAGGCCCTGGGCCCTCTTTGTGCCACATCCATGTCCCTGGGGATGGGGTTTTGGTTCAGTCTGGGTTAGTAACCAAGTCCTGATCCATTCATTTGGACCCAGAGATGCAAGAACTAATTGCTTATATACAACTGATTGGAACTTGCCTCAGTATTGGATGGGCTGGAGAACATTTTCTAGAGATCTCTGTGAAATGAGCAACCACAGTGGGCACTTCATTTACACAGCAAGTCTGGGGCAGAGTCACAGCAAGAACACAGTCTCCCGACTTCCCGAGCAGCGTGGGTTTCTCTTCAGCACCTCTACCCACATCAGGCACTGAGTCAGAGCCATCTTGACTTCCTGTCTTAATCAAACTCAAGCTAGAGTGGCATCTTATCCCAATGCCGGTAAATAAGTGTGAAATAGCACTGGGGTAGGGAAAGGAGGTGAAGAGCTAAGCTTCCCAATAATTCCCTGGATGTAAAGCTCTCCTTGGTAGATCTGTGGAGCTGAGTTATCCCTCCAGCTGTGTTCCCCTAATTCCGTAAAGACATGGAACTAAAACCCCAAAGCTAATCCCTTAATGGGGTTGCCCTTAAAATGCGGCAGATTTTCAGAAATGATTGGAAAATCTTTTCTGAAAGGAGAGATGCCTGGATCAGATTCTTCAAGGAAGGAAAGCGCAGCATACCTCCCTGGTTCAGTGGGGAAGAGAGAGGATGTGGTAGATGCATGTTGGGAAGAAACAAGGCTTAGCGGCATTTCCTAGATTCTTGGTTCATAGTTTCCCCCTGATGTCAGGAAAGGGGCATCCCTTTCTCCAGTGGCAGCTTGGCTATGGCACCAGGAAATCCAAGCTAAATGGGATGCTCTGTGAACAGAGTCTGGGACAGCTGGGCATTGCTGGACACAACTGCAGAGGTTGGTCAAATGGGGACATCTGGCTCACTTCCCCAGAGGTTCAGCAATGGCGCGAAGGCCAATAAAGATAATCCAATCTGCCACTGCTGGGCTGAGGCTCCCAGGGGTCCTGACACTGGGCTGGGAGATTGGGTTTCTTTTCCATGGGAGCAGAGGCGGGAGAGTGGCAGGGGAACCAGCTGTGTTCCTGGGCCTTTCTCGCCTGCAATCCTGGGTCATGTGACTATGGGGGACAACATCCCAGGAAAATTAGGGGACTGCCTGAAGGAGTTTGGAAGAGTTTGCGCACTTGCAATTTGAGATTATTTAATTTACAGTTTGGGATGCTTGCAATCAAGCATCAGTTCCAGTGACAGATGACGTGGAGAACTAAAACCTATAAAAGGGTCAGGTATCTCCACATTTGCCTCCAGTCTCCAATTAAAAAATATAATTTAGCCATTTTTTTTTCTATAAAAATAATAATAATCAGTTTGGCTCAGAAGATAGAGCCTCAGCCCATGGACTGAAGGCCGTGGGTTTGATTCAGTCAAGGGCACATACCTTGGTTGCGAGATTGATCCCTGACCCCGGTCAGGGTGCATGCAGGAGGCAACCACATCAATGTCTCTCTCACTGTCTCTCCCCCTCCTTTCCACTTTCTCTAAAATCCATGGAAAAATACCCTCGGGTGAGGATTAACAACAACAACAACAACAACAAAATAATAGGCAAGTAGACATGCTGGATAGATATTGATGCCTTAATTCCCATTTACTACAAAGGAACCAATAAACAATATACTGACTAGAAGGTCACGGAGGAAAGATATGGAATTATCATAATTAATCATAATTTAAAGCAGGGCCTGCTATCTAGCTCTTACATTGGAAGTCCTTAGGCTAAGACAGTATTGAGAGTCTCGTATCTAAACCAGTAGCTTACCTTGGAGTCCAGTCCCCTTTAAAGTCCTAGTTACTCTAGACATAGGGATGCTCTAACATCTACCGAATTTCTCCTGAGCAAATTGCCCTACAGCATCATCTAAGAAGTTAAACTAAACTCCTTAGACTGCTGTGGGGAGTTATTGAGTATAGGGAGAGGATTATTTGGCCTTAGAGCCCTGCTCTGTAGAAGTGCCCACAGGGCATGATCACTGGGGAGGGGAGGAGCAAAATGACAAAACAGGATGTAGTCACAAGGGCCCCTTTGATAAGAAAGACCGTGACATGGGAATGACTCTTATTTAGCTTGCCCCACTCAGGGCATATTTGTCAGCAGGACTATGAGTCAGAAGGAATAGGGTCTTTTCTAATCTAAAAATAAATCTATGGGGACAGAGCCATTGGGGGAAGGTTTGCAGCGTGACCTTTGCTATTTCTGAATGTGTGTGGAGTGTATGTGTTGTGGGGGCAGGGGAAGCAAGGACAAGCATAGTGGGGAGCTGAGAGTCTCCAGCCCTGATTCTAGAAGCTAAGTTGTAGGTTAGTGGTAATACCTAAAACCAAAAGCCAGAATGCCAGTCTCATGAGCCAGCATCCTTTACCCTGAGTCTACTCTACCATTCACTCTGGTGCTCACCAGCATGGGCTGATCTCTCAATGGCAGAAGCAGGGTTCTCACCTTCAGTCAGTGCACACATGCACCCCACTAGTTTCACGGGTACGCTAGGGATGTCCACTAGAACTGAGACATTGCACTGAAAGGGAGGCATGTCTTGAGGACAAACTGTCATGAGAACACCCAAGAAGTCTACTTGTGGGTGTCAAAGAGCAAACCAGGGCTAGAAAGTCTCTATAAGATGATTGCACTTATGCACAGTGCAGCTTTAATCCATCTCATCTACAGCCCCCAAACTAGTGTATGAAGTTCTACCCCAAAAACATAAATGGTTGAAAACCACAGGGAAATAACCTCACAGATGAGCACAGAAAATCCTTGGGGTCATAGCCTCTTTCCCTTCCTCCTCTCCTGCAGGTTCCTCAGAAAGCAAACATGTGTCTGGGATCCCCACAGAGCACGGAGTCCCTGGAAATCAAGCCATGAATGAGAACAGAGAAAAGGAAGGTAAGAATGCAACATACTCCATTTTCTTTTTCACTGGCCATGCTGTTCCCTCTCCCCCACCTCATGCTGGGCTCTTTCCTGCTCCTAACTCCCCCCTCCCTCTACTTTATCTGGATAAATCCTACTGGTTCTGGGAAGGCCAGCCCCACCCAACCTCCTCAGAGAAACCTCCCCCAATGCTCCATCCTACACTGCTCTCTCCTTCCTCCCGACTCCACATGCATGTACTTGGTGGTACTAGTTTTAGCTCATATTGGCAGACTGTTCCATTGTCTGCCATTGTTTTGTGCATGGAATAGCTGGTCAACCCAAGGAAGCTGGGTGCAATGGCAAGAGTGAGGCATCAGACCTCAGTCTGAGTCCCACGCAAACAATTTGAACTCTCTAAGGCAGCACTCTCTTGTCCATGAAATGGGGGTGAATTATACGCTTCTGGGGGATTATTGTAAGGAGTAAATGAGTAAAACTATGAAGGATTTAGAATCATAGGTGGTCCACAATAACTGTTTAAAAACACTATTTTTTGTTATACATATAGTTTAGTTATTTAGATTCAAGACACTCTCTACTTATTGTTCCTCACTACACCCATAGCAAAATCGGTGGTTCAAAAATCATAGCTAAAAAATAATTACATGCGTTTCTTGTCGAGGTTGGCCTGGTAGGGGCTGGCAGAGCCGCCGAGTGACCTGTCAAAGTGGCATGCTTCTCAGCCCATTCAGTCCAACCCCGTGGAATGGAGGGTGAGAACACTGACGCTGATCCGCTTGGCACAGTGTCTTGGGAAAAGGCCCACAAATCAGCACATGAGCTCCCAGGGCCCTGGAGACCATGTGTTCCACGACCTTCCCGAGGCCTCTTCCAGCCTCACACTCCATAAATCTCAATTTGACGAGGATGGGCACCGATTGCGGATGCTCCCCAGCGAGGCCTAGCGGGAGGGTCCGTCAGCGCCTGTGATGAAGTAATCGGAGGGGGACAGCTGCATCTGTCTCGGTAAACAGATGAACTCAGTCAACACCCTCATCAGCAACCAGGGCAGAAGACCAGAAGCCCGTGAGGCTGCCTTGCTCTCGGGCCTGCACGGTAGGCGGTGAGAAAATCTAGCTCATCCAACTCCTCCTATCACACGCGGGACACCAATGCCCAGAGAGGTGGAGTGACTTGCCTGAACTTGGACAGTTAGAATGAGAAACTTAAACCTACGATGACAGCCTCCAAAATCCCCTTTCCACTGATCCTGGAGAGATTAGGTGGGGAGGACTCAGCCTGACTCAGAACAACACAAGAGACCCCCGACTTAGGAGCTTCTCGAGGTCACACCATCCAGTTTCCCGCCTCTCTACAAAGGAGATTGGCACCCGAATATTGGTTACACGTTGGGTACAAAGAGTGTCTGGTCAGTCTGTGCTGTGACTGAGGCAGCTGGCTCTTTCTTTTCCTTTTTTAAAAAAATATTTTATTGATTTTTCACAGAGAGGAAGGGAGAGGGATAGAAAGTCAGAAACATTGATGAGAGAGAGAGACATTGATCAGCCGCCTCCTGCACACCCCACACTGGAGATGTGCCCGCAAGCAAGGTACATGCCCCCGACCGGAATTGAACCCGGGACCTTTCAGTCCGCAGGCCGACGCTCTATCCACTGAGCCAAACCGGTCTCGGCAGCTGGCTCTTTCTTAGTTTTTGTTGTTTCTCTGTTGAATGGAGAGAATAATTGGTGGCCCACTGGACCTAGGGCTTTTTTTTTAAACCACTGAATCCCCTAGTCACTAGTAGGAATCCCCCAATTCCTAATAGAAACTCAAAAAAATTGTTTGCTAAGTGAGCCGTGTCTGCTTGACAACGTTCCAATTGAGTTCACATGCCTCAAGAAATTACGTGAAGATTTACAATCAGATCACCGCTGTGGATCCATGGTGGGAGTTGGAGTCATTACCATGCAAGGGAGTGGGAGAAGGGGGAAGGTCAGTGGGAAGAACCAGACCTCCTTCTTCAGGGTCTGGAGGGTGCTTTTTTTGAATGCTGAGAAGTAGGCCCCCAGGCAAGGCAAGGCACTGTGCTTTCCTCTTTCTTTCCGGGAAAATCACAATCTCATTGAACTTCCACCTCATCTGTAAAAAAAGGACAATAACTTCTCCTTTACTGGGAGGCAATGAGGATTCGATGAGATAATGCACTTTGTAAGCTGTCAAGTTCAGTGACATTGTGAGCGGCATCGCTCTGTGTAAAGATGACTGTTAATGCGGAGAGAACCAGTTAAGCTGACACTTGGGATAGACCTGTTTTTCCCAGGGTCATTCTGAAGGATTCACACCCTCAGGCAGTGGCAGCACCAGCTGCCTAGTGTAGATGATACCGTTAGGGTCTGCCCGGCAAAATCCCGGCTGCACCTGTCAGTGCTGACCCCCACCAGGGGGCGATAGCGGAGCGCTCCATCCGAGAGCAGCTAGTGAAGGGATGTGCAGGATTCCTGCTGGCTCTCTCCACTCTAAATGCTTTTTCTCCTGGTTCATTCCACCAAGTCGCTTTGGAAGATACCCAAGGGGACAGACTGCCAGAAGGTGGATGCTTCTCCCCACCCCTTTTCTTCCTCCTCCACTCCCTGCTCTTCTTTCTCTCCTCCTCTCCTTGCTCCCTTCTTTACTAACTTGAACATTTTAATCAATATGGCGCCTCTCCAGGGTCTCCATGCTGTCACTGCGATTTGCTTTGGTTCAATAAGTGAATTTTCTTCTCCCTTCTAGTGAGAAACAGAATTATTTCCATGGTAGGAGCTGACTGGTCCGGAGAGGCCTGCACACAAAGAGCACAGTGAAGAAAGGAGACAGCTGGCTGAAAAGAGAGAAGGGATTTGGGGAGCTGAAATTCCTTGTGATATTGGACTTAAATGTGGAAAATTCACTGCTCTGCATTGCTCAAATGCCTCTGCATTAGAGCAGAAGGGGTATCAGTTAATTTGTTGACTCTGAGTAGGAATCTGTGGCCCCGAGCTTACAGGATTGTTTTCTGACTGGCACGATGTCCATTATGCCAGGCCCCTGTCTACGCTCATCTCTTTCTTTAGAGTCAGGACTGACGGCATCAATTTCTTAGCCGGTGTTTCCTCCACCTTCAGGAAGGGTGGCTTTCAAACCACTCCAGAGAAGGAGCCACCTGCTTTTATTTTCACCCACCTCTTCAGGAATAAGGACTGGGGACATCCTTGTGATGGATGTATTATGATCAGAAGACTATAGAGGACCAAGGCTAGAAGAATGGGTTCTAGTCCCCACTTCTCTCACTTACCTGCTGTTGGCCCAGGAGCAACTATTTCTCCCATCTGATGCTCTTATTCCTTAGGTATGAAGAGAGAGATAAGCTTTTCATCTTTTCCCTAAGGCCAATGGGGTACCACCATGCAGTTCCAAGTGAGACTGTGATGTTAGAATTTGCCAGAGGAGTCACTGACTCAGACAGTTGTGACAGATGCTGTGTGGGTAGGAGAGGGAATGAGTTGGCTCCATTCACATTGTGTCTCAGAGGTGCTGCTGAGATTTGTCTGTGTCTCTGCAAAACAGCTCCCCCCACATCTGATGAGGCTGAAACTCTTTAGGCTTAAGGTTTGACTGCATCAAAGTCCATGTATTTCTGGGAGGCATAACACCTTGGTTTTTATCAGTCACCGACACTGGTGGCCTTGACTGAGTCAATGCCATCTCCTAAAAGGCACTTGGGAAATTTGTGGGAACAGTTTTTTTTTCTTTAAGCATAATTATACCTGAACATTGACTCATTGAAATACTTATGTTTTTATGCCTTTTATCTCTTTCATATTCACTAAAGTCTTCCATTATTTGTATGAGTACTAGAAGGTGTGGGAAGATAGGCTTTTTATTGTTGTTATTGTTATAAAAAAAAAGTGTTGGACCACTTCACACCCAAAAGAAAGAAAAGAAAATAACAAGTGTTACAAGGATGTGGAGAAATTGGGACTCTAGTGTTCTGTTGTTGAGAATGCAAAATGCTGTGTTTGTTACAGAAAACAGTTTAGCAGTTTCTTAACAATTTAAAATAGAATTACTGTACAATCCACCAATTACACTTTTGGGTATGTATCCAAAAAATTGAAGGCAAAGTCTTGAAGAGATATGTGTATGCCCATGTTTATAGCAATATTATTCACAATAATTGAAAAATGCAAGCGATCCAATCAATATTCATCAACTGATAAATGAATAAGCAAAATGTGGTAGGTACATACAGTGGAATATTACTAGTACTCAGCCTTAAAAAGGGTTTTCTGACACATGCTATCACACTGATGATTAAAGACATTATGCCAAGTGAAATAAGCCAGTCACAAAAAGACAGCTACTGTGTGATTCCACTTCTATGAGGCCTCTAGAACAATCAATTTATAGAGCCATTTTGGCCACTGCTTGACACCCAAGAAAGTCCATTTGGAAGGAGGAAGGAGAGAAATGTATCTACCAGCTCCTGTGCCCCATGGATCAAAAGTTAGCCCAATATGCATCAACTCTCTTGGACTTTCAAGTTGAATATGTGGCGTTACCTAGCAGTCCCCACCAGGCAATAGGAAATCTCTAATTGGGAGCAGAGAGGACAGAGCATAGAGATGAGGGCCCTTGGGTTGCACCTGCATGAGATCATTTGTATTTTTCACAGAATAAATGGCCAATGACTAGAGAAACAGGTAAGTCTGAGAGGATCTGAGGTGGCTCAATAGATAAAGATGATGGGTTCTATAAATAAGAAAGTAATTGGCAGGCTCCACTCTGATGCCTTAAAAAAAAACCCTTTAACTGTAAAATGTATGATATATAAATTGCATTATGCAATTCAGCTGTCCCTATTTTTTAAAACTCTTAAATACCTTTCCTATGCAAGAGTTTTACCTCTGCCTCTTCAAACCACCAATTAAGCATGTAGGACTCAATTATCTCTCAATTACCCATCTTCCATCTCTAATTTTGTGGTAAATCTCAATCTCATTGAGTACAGGGCAGATTGGAAATGTTGTGTCTCAGTTTCTAAACCTAATTTCTCACAACTTTTTTCTGCTGCTGACTTCACAGTGAGCTTCCTGTCATAAGATTTTGGCTTCCCACATGCACAGTCTCTTCTATGGGTGTAACCAAATAAGACCACTTCTGTTTTGTTGAAAGTCCTTTCTCTGTTCCTTTCAGCCTGATTTTGAGCTGTTTTCAGAGCCTCACTCTATAATAGATTGGCTCTAGGATTTTTTTTCCCATTCTTAACATGTTTGGAGGATTTTTTTCCTATAACTCTCCTGGCCACCCATCTTTCCCCCATGATGGTTTAGCTATATCAGTCCTACTTTCTGACATTTCTTACCAATCTTGAAATTTTTGTGCTTCTTGATAGCTATTTGTCTCTCTATCAGTTTCCTTTCTTAGGTATCACCTCCCAAAGAGTGCCCCTAAAGTATATTATGAGCCATTGGCATCTCTCATTCATTGTCTCTTATTTGCAAAGTTATGAGGATTTTGACTCTCATGTGTGTGTTGAGCATCTTAAAAAGAGCTGATCTGGGAATCATGCTCAGGTGTATCAAACTTGTTCAAGAATGTCTACATGTGTGTGTTGTGATCTGTGTATGTCTAGGAGACTTGGTGCAGAACTGAATGCCACGACCACTTGCAAATGATTATCAGGCTATCAGTTTAGCTTGAAAATGAAGAAAGATTGTTTAACTGTATATACTTGCTATATACCATGGATTATTCTAGATCCTTTTCATAAATTCATGATATAGTTATTTTTACGGAATGATACAAGAAGATAGCTATTTTTAATTCCTGTTTTTAAATGGAAAAAATCAAGGATCAAAGGAGTTAAATATATTTCCCAAGTTTTCACAGCTAGTAAGTGGCAGCAGCATCAGGGTCCAAGTCCACCTTGTGGGAGGGCATCCTTGCTGTGTAGCCTTACCCATCATTCCAGGAAGGGATCAGACTAGGACAACTCCTGTGATTTCTCCTGGGTCATAAGGAATAGGTGGGGTTTGTGCTTGAACCACCGGTGTTTTGCTTTAGCCCCTATCTTTAAAAAACATTTTTTATTGATTTCAGAGAAAGGAGAGAGAGAAAGATAGAACATCCATGATGAGAGAGAATCATTGATCGGCTGCCTTCTGCATGCCTCCCATTGGAAACTGAGCCTGCAACCCGGATATGTGCCCTGACCAGGTATCAAACCATAACCTCCTGGTTCATAGGTAGAAACTCAACCATTGAGCCAAACTGGCTAGGCAAAGTCCCAAACTTTACAGGGGTAGCTAGCAGCACCTATAGGCATGTACCCCTACAGTCCTTGAAACCTGGAACTTAGAAAGGGTCCCAGGGGCATCTGCCTCCTCATTCCTTTTCCAGCCTGCCTCAGAGGGATAGGTGTCTCTTGTTCTCCTTGATCTTCTAAGAAGTTCTAACTCTTCCCCTCTTAACCCATTTCCTGGGATATTAGTAAGTGGGCAGAGGAAGCTCCAGATATCATGGAGTCCAGGTTTCTCACTCCACAGATTTGAAAACTGAGGCTCTGGGAGGGAAGAGGAGTTGCTCAGGTCACCCAGCTGGTTAGTGGAAGAATGAGTGAATCAGATCCTCTTTTCTCGACTCTTACTTGAGTGCCCTCTCTGCCTACAAGGACATTAGCTCCTGGTCATAACAATACTTTCAATGACATAAAGGAATAATGATTTTCTGGCTATTATAAATAATAAACTCTCCAGAATGTCTCATTTCCTTAATTATTCACATTATCCAAAATTGTGTCCTTTCGACATTTAAAAATCATAGATATTAACAGTAAAACTAAAAAAATAACCCCAGTGCTGACTATACATATTGAGGTACACCCCGTGGCCTCTGAGCATTATGACCAGTCAAGTAGAAGCCGGTTGGTCTCCTGTGGGTCTGATCCTCTCCCCTTATAATAGGATTATAAAGTACTTCACTTCTGCGACCACTATTGGAACCAGATTTTCTTTCTCACCAGAGAATCCCTTTTAGGAGTAGCCAAGGGCCAGTGGGTCTCACCATTTATCATTTGTTTCAAGGGCTTTCCCTTTGATCTGGGGGTAATTTGGTGTGTTTGAAAGAGGCATAAGCCTTTTGTCTAATCTGGGGAACAAAGTATAGAATCCAGTGGACGGAAGTCCTGGGCTTATTTTTCTTAAGTAAACCCATGAATTCATCATCAATTCAGGGAGAAACAAAGAAGGGGTTTCAGGAAGCCATTCCCAGCTGTTGGGTGCTCATTTAAAAAAAAAAAATAAGAGAAAGAAAAAGAGACTGATGGGCTGAAGAAGTGCTGGTGACCCAAATCCCAGCAGAAGAGGGAAACATTCCTCATTGTGAGCCAGCTGTAGAGTTGTTAGAACCTCTCCCTCCCAGGTCTCAGATCCCATAAGACTAGCCTGGATTGGGCCACTGACCCTAATGGACTCTGAAGTTCTACAAGGACTTAATTTAGCACGAGGGAGGAGAGTATAGGTTGTCAGATTGACATCTGATTGCTCTTCTGAGTAGAGTCTGGGGAGCTTAAATCTTGGAAGAATGAAAAACACATGCATTTCAGCGCCATTCGGAAGCTGCATGGATTTATCCTGAGACAAAGGGCTATGGACTTTTCTTGAACTTTAAAAGATAGATGGGCCGAGGCTGACATGGCTCAGTGGTTGAGCATCAGTCTATAAACTAAGAGGTCACAATTTGATTCTGGGTCAGGCACATGCCTGGGTTGTGGCTTGATCCCCAGTGGGGGTGAGCAAGAGGCAGCCGATCAATGATTCTTTCTCATCATTGATGTTTCTATTATGTCTCCCTCTACCTTTCTCTCTGAAGCAAGGTATATAAAATTTTTTTTAATATAATAAACTTAAACTTATTTTTATGCAATAAAAATAAACTCCAAATGGATACAGGACTTAAACATAAGACAGGAAACCATAAAAACTAGAGAAATTCACAGGCAGCACAATCTCAGACATATGCCGAAAGAACTTCTTCACTGATACTGCTCCTAAGGCAATGGAAGCTAAAGAAAAAATAAACAAATAGGACTACATCAAAATAAAAAGCTTTTGCACAGCAAAAGAAACCATCAACAAAACAACAAGAAAGCCCTCTGTGTGGGAGAATATATTTGCAAATGTTATCACTGATAAAGGTTTAATCTTCAACATCGACAGCCAACTTATACAACTTAATAAAAGGAAGATAAACGACCCAATAAAAATGGGCAACAGACCTAAGTAGAATCTTTTCAAAAGAAGACAGAAGGAAGGCCAAGAACACATGAAAACATGCTCAAAGTCACTATTATCCAAGAGAGGCAAATCAAAATGACAATGTGATACCATCTCACACCTGTCAGAATGGCAATCATCAACACATCAACAAAGGACAAGTGTTGGTGAGGATGCGGAGAAAAAGGAACCCTCGTGCACTGCTGGTGGGAATGCAGACTGGTGCAGCCACTGTGTGTTCATGGAGTTTCCTCAAAAAACTAAAAATGGAACTCCCATTTGACCCAGCAATCCCACTCTTAGGAATATATTCTAAGAAACTAGAAACACCAATCAGAAAGGATTTATGCACCTTTATGTTCACAGCAGCACAATTTACAATAGCTACAATTTGGAAACAGCCTAGGTGCCCGTCAGCAGATGAGTGGATTAGAAAACTGTGGTACATCTACACAATGGAATTCTATGTTGCCATAAAAAAGAAGGAATTCTTACCATTTGCAGCGACCTGGATGGAACTGGAGAGCCTTGTGCTAAGTGAAATAAGCCAGTCAATGAAGGAGAAACACCACATGACCTCACTCATTTGTGGATAAAGAACATTGTAAACTGATGAACAAAAGGATAGAAGCAGTAAAGCATCAAACAGACTGTCAAATTACAGCAGTAAGGTTAAGGAGAGGTGGGGTAGATAAGAGATCAACCAAAGGACTTGTATGCATGCATATAAGCATAACCAATGACACAAGAAACTGAGGGGGTTAGGGTATGCCTGGGAGGGGGGGGGGCAATGGGAAGTTATGTATACATGTAACACATTAATAAAAAAATAAAAAAAGACAGACTCAATATATGAAAGTGAGTTCTGTTCATGCTAATGCTTCATCATTTCTATTATTACTGATTTTTATAAATATAATTCTCCTTGTGCATATATATAGATTATCTTCATGCAAATGACATGAGGAGCCAAAGCACTATTTTGCCCATTGCTACAAATATTATTGATGTAAAATACCTATTCTATGAATGGAATGTTGGGTTTTGAGTCTTGGATGCTATGCCCACCTTGAGTTTAAATTTACTTTTGAAGAATTTTACTTTTACTTCAGTAGGACTTACTCCCTTTTGTGATCTTGAAGGCTGAGCGCATAAATGATCTAGGACAGCAATTCTTAACCTGTGGGTCATGACTCCTGTGGGGGTCGAATGACCCTTTCACAGGGGTCGCCTAAGACCATCGGAAAATGCAGATTTTATATCACGATGCGTAACAGTAGCAAAATTTCATGGTTGGGGGTCACCACCACATGAGGAACTGTATGCAAGGGTCTCGGCCTTAGGAAGGTTGAGAACCACTGATCTAGGAGAACTGGGCCCAATGCCTCTTTCTCTTCCTTTCTCTCTCCTCCTTCTTCTCTTCCTTCTTCTTCTTCATTCTATTGCCTTTTCTTTTTGTTTTTATTAGACTTTTACGAAGTGTTTTGAAATGTGCTTGCTCTAAAAAGGGAAAACATATAGAAAATCAAGGATTTTCTAGAAATCTGTAACCAAAATCGACATACACAAAGGTGAAAATATTGATGATTCATTATTAAGGTCAATTTTGGATTTTGATTGTTCATAATTGATGCACTTACTATAATCTTTAAGAAGTAATACCTCATACGTAGAGACTAAAATGTTATACACAGGTATATATCTAACTTGTAACAGACAAACCCAAGTATCTCCACTCAGATTTCATTAGATTTACAATATCAGCTTGAGTAGAACCATTGTTCCCAGGTATTGAAGTGGGTTTGATTAATAATTAAGATTCTACTTTCTCTCAATATTTCCCTGCGGGAGATATGCCCTTGGCTTCCATCTAACCAGCCCACCTTACCAATTCTAGGTGTCTTCCCATCACAGTGAATAGAGACATGCCAATGATACCAACCACTGGGCAGATTTTCTAGTATCTCCATAGATGTTTTATAAAACACAGGATTTCTGATATGCTTCAATGGAATATAGTAGGATGTTTTATTAGGAAGAATACTAGATGCAAAGTCATATTTTGGCTTTCCACTTATTAATTCTGTGACTCCATAAAAATATCAACATAAAATGTCTTTATTTCCCATTTTTTTAAATTAAGGTATTACCTGAGTACCTACCTTCCATTTTTAATTTATTTTTTAGTAAATTTTATTTTTAATAGGTTATTTATTTTTTCTAAGAAACCCTAATTTTTTTTATTAATGTATTATATGTGCACATATCTTCCCATTGCTCCGCACTCCCACCTCACTCCCATGCATGTCCTAGCCCCCCAGGGTCTTGTGTCCATTGGTTATGCTTATATACATGTATACAAGTCCTTTGGTTGATCTCTTATCTACCCCACCTTTCCCTAACCTTCCCGCTGTAATTTGATAGTCTGTTTGATGCTTTACTGCCTCTGTATCTATCTTTTTGTTCATCAGTTTATAATGTCCTTTATTATCCATAAATGAGTGAGATCATGTGGTGTTTCTCCTTCAATGACTGGCTTATTTTCTTAGCATAATGATCTCCAGTTCCATCAGGTTGCTGCAAATGATAAGAATTCCTTCTTTTTTATGGCAGCATAGTAGTCCATTGTGTAGATGTACCACATCTGCTGATGGGCAACTAGACTGTTTCCAAATTGTAGCTATTGTAAATTGTGCTGCTATGAACATAGGGGTGCATATATCCTTTCTGTTTCTAGTTTCTTAAGATATAGTCCTAGGAGTGGAATTATTGGGTCAAATGGAATTCCATTTTTAGTTTTTTGAGGAAACTCCATTATGGTCTTCACAGTTGCTGCACCAGTCTTCATTCCCACCAGCAATGCACGAGAGTTCCTTTTTCTCTGCATCCTCACCAACACTTGTCCTTTGTTGATGTGTTGATGATTGCCATTCTGACAGGTATAAGATGGTATCACATTGTCATTTTGATTTGCATCTCTCAGATAATTAGTGTCTGAGCATGTTTTCATGTGTTTTTTGGCCTTCCTTCTGTTGTCTTTCGAAAGGTTCTATTTAGGTTCTGTCTTTTAGCTGTAGTTTTAAAATTGTTGTGTAAGGCAGCAGTTTAGGTGTTCATCTATGCCTCCATCTTGGTTTCTCCTAAAGTTAATATTGATAGGTACTGATTTGTCACCATTTTTATTCTTTCCTCCTGTGTTCCTTCTTTGCTTCCTATCTATCTATCTATCTATCTATCTATCTATCTATCTATCTATCTATTTATTTTTTTAACAGCAGACCCTTTAGCATTTCTTGCATTGCTGACTTGGTGGTAATAAATTCTCTTAATGTTTTTTTTGTCTGTGAAGCTCCTGATGAGTTACTGTTGAGAAATCAGTCACTAGTCTGATGGGGTTACTTTGTAGGTAACTTTCTGTCTCTCTTTGGCAGCTTTTAAGATTCTTACTTTGTCGTTGGTGTTTGCCAACTTAATTATAATGTGTCTTGGGGTCAGTCTTTTGGGGTTCATTTTGCTTGGGACTCTGTGAGCTTACTGGATTTGTGTGTTTCCCCCCCCGCCCCGCACCATATCAGGGAAGTTTTCTGTCATTATTTATTTAAACATATTTTCTATTCCTTACTCTGTTTCCTCTCCTTCTGGAACTCTTATTATGTGGATGTTGTTTTGTTTCATGTTGTCCCAAAGTTCCCTTAGGCCCTCCTCCTGCTTTTTAATTTTTTTTTCCTAGAAGCTGCTCTTCTTGGATATTTTTTCCTATCTGTCTATTAGCTCATTGATGCAGTCCTCTGCTTCTTCTAGTATACTCTTGATTCTATCTATTGAGTTCTTTACAGCAGCAATGTCATTTTTCATTTCTTCTTGATTCTTCTTCATTTCCTCTTATTTCTTACTCTTATTGTCGAATTCATATTCCCTTCTTTTTAGCCACCTTATGACCATTTCTCTGAATTCTTTCTCTGATAGAGTAAAATGATGCTAAAGGTTGCTTGCCTCCATTTTGTTTACTTCCTTTTCTGGTGATGCCTGCTTCTCTTTCATATGCAGGCTATTTATTTGTCTCCCCACTGTCTCTCTTCTCTGGGTATCTGCTTATATAGTTCTTTCCTATGTTGATTTAAAGGCACAAAATACAACACAACCAGGTACAATGCACAAGACACTGGACAGAAATATATTAACAATATTAATAACCCCAAATAAAGGTGACCACCAGAGAGAGGCAAATTAGGGGATAGGAGAGAAAGAGAAGAGAGAGAGAAAATAAAAAGGATAGCCAAAATGAAATTGGGAGAGGGGAAAAAAGGAAGAAAGAAATTAAAGAGAATAATAAAGAAAAGGGGAACAACTATATTTATGGGGAGAAAAATCCAATAGAACAGCCACTAATCCCATCAAACATCAGCAACAAGTACTTGAAAATTAATACAACCCACAAATAAGAACACATATCAAGCGAGGCCAGGGAAACAGAAGCAAAAAATAAACAAAAACAAAGCAAACAAAACAAAACAAAAGAATAAGCAGAACAATCTCACAAAAAAAGCATAAAAAATTGATATAATCAACATTGAAGCAAACATCAACAAAAGGACAGAGAGAAAAACAATTTTTTGGATAGTGAAGACAAAGAAGTGAGAGGTGTATATGGACTTGGAGTAGGGTATTGGAAATACATATATAAGTAGGGTGAAATTTTAACAGGGGGTAAAAAGAATGAATAGGGAAAATCTAGTGTAGGGAAAGGGTAAGAGAAACCAGACAACAAAAGGGGAAAAGTTAGGAAGAGAGTGATGGCATAAAGGTAAAGTTGAGATAGAGTAAAATGATGCTAAAAGAAAGATGAAAATAGAATATGGAACACTAATCTGAAAGTATAATAAAGAGAAAATAGTGACACTATTTTTTTTAAAGGTAAAAGAGTAGTAGTAATAGTATTGAATGAAAATAAAAATGTAATAATTAAAAAGGTAAAATCAAGTAAGGAAAAAAATAAAAAAATTATTTTATTAAGTAAAAGATGAAAAAAATAAAAATAAAAAAATAAAAAATAAAATGTGCAGCAGTGAAGGTCATTCACTTCCTCTATTGTTCTGTTTGAAATGCTTGTTTCCCAGTCAGAACAGTATTGCAGTTCCACTGCTCCTCAATGTTATAAGCCAGTCCTGATTTTTAAGCAGGCAGTGTGTCTAAATTTCTTGTATTCCTTCATTTGTGATTACACAAGAGTCACTTTGGTCAGAACCTTAGGCCCAGATCTCTACTAATCTATTTTCAGTCCTGAAAATAGGACTGAAGAGGAAGGTAAAGAAACTGAAATTGCTTTGCTTGGAGTAGTGGAGGCCAAAGGGATGACTCAATAAAGCATTAAAACCCAGGAAAGGTCATTTTATAGACTGTGGTGACCAGCTGTCCTCTAACTCCCATGACTGCAAAACAAGTTTTTAATTCATGGCAGTTCATGACTCATTTTAGAAAGCTATTGTGAATGGTTGACCCCATGCCAATTTATTTATTCTCTAGATAGCTCCATAAGAGGGTTTGAGGAGGCAGCATTTGAACTATTTATTTATTTTTAAAACATATATTTTTATTGATTTCAGAGAGGAAGGGAGAGGGAGAGATAGAAACACCAGTGATGAGAGAGAATCATTGATTGGCTACTCTGCATGCCTCACACTGGGGATGGAGCTCAGGACCCAGGCATGTGCCCCAACCAGGAATCAAACTACTGAGCCATGCCAGCTTGGCCCATATATAGCCTTTAAGTGGAGACCTGGACCTGCCAGGGTTTGTGGAAAGCTTGGCTTCCTCCATCGCCAGAGGCAACTCAAGCCCCCCTCTTGCTCTCTCTGTGGCCATAGCCATCTTGGTTTGGTTAATTTGCATACTTTCTCTGATTGGCTGGTGGGTATGGCTTGTGGGCATGGCTTATGGGTGTAGTGGAGGTATAGTCAATTTGCATATTACTCTTTTATTAGATAGGATTGCAGTTTATGAAAGAAAACAAAAACTATCTAACAACTGGATTGGAACCAGTCTTATAACAAATAACACATACAGAAGAGCATCTTAAAATTGGGTTAGTGAGAAATATTTAGAGTTAAGGTGAAAATTTTTAAAAAATGCTCTAAAACAGAATATGTTGTATGATGCCATTTGGCAAGTATATTATATTGTGTATCGGTTATGCCTATGTAGTTTTAGATGCTGTGGTAGCAGCAAAGCTCTGTGTTTGCCATACCTTGTCATTTTCCTCCCAGGCACACAGGAAAACAGTATTTCCTAGTCTTCTCCTTGCTGGGGAACCTTGTATATTGGCCATGAAAATGTAGGAAAAATGGTGTACTTAGAGGGCTGGCTTTAGAAAATACCAAGTCTCTCTCTCTCTCTCTCTCTCTCTCTCTCTCTCTCTCTCTCTCTCTCCCTATATCTATATATCTATATATCTATATATCTATCTCTATCTATCTATCTATCTATCTATCTATCTATCTATCTATACCTCTATCTCTATCTCTCTTTCTCTCTTTCTCCTGGGGACAGCAGCATAGCCAGATGGAAGAATCCTGCATCCCTGAGTCACTACTTAAAGGTGAGTAACCAAAGAGAGACACCTACCCAGGAATATCTTTGTTGAACTTTGTGTGAATGAAAAATATATTGTTAGTCTGTTAATGCTGTTTGTTATATGAGGTAATGTCAATTAGCCTGACTAACACATGGTTTTAAATTTTCTACAGTAAATATGCATTACTTTTGAAATTAGAAAACAAAGTTATTAAAAAAAATAATAACTATCCATTTCTTTGTTTCTGCATGATACCCACTACTTTTAGGTGTTCCAGAAGATGTGTATCTACACACCTGTGAGTACAGGGACAATTGCCCTCCTGCCCCTACCATGCCCCATTCAAAGACAAAGCACCCTGGAAATGTTTTGGCAAGTCTTCCATTCCTTTGTGTCTGCACAGTCACAGCTTATTTGAAAACTTAAGCTGCTTTATCAGAAACCTGGGGAGCAGAGTCACACAGCCACTGGCAGCTGATTCAAGAAAATCAGAGGCAGGCATGAGGCCTGCTGTTTGGCTTGGGGCCCAGCATATGGTTTTGGAAAAGAGGTATTTGCTATGGATGGTTCTCACTCTGCAGATGCACTTAAGCCCCATAAGTTGCTTGTTGTGAACATAAAAATGGTAGCTGTAGAACCACTGGCACTTCAGAAAAGGTGATGCCAGTGGGGCCAGCAGACTTCTACTTGGGCTGGATTGCCTATCCACTACCTTCCTTGTTTCAGGAGGAGTAGTCAACAGTCTCCTAGCCTTTAGGTCGCTATTTGTAATGTACACACCTGAGGTTGGACACGTGTCCATTGTCTTGTTCCAGGGAATAAGTCTGGCATCGTTACTTAGAAGCCCTGGCTTGGGCATTGGAAACATGACCAGAACACAGGGAAGAGGAAAATGAAAGCTCATGGTTTTGAACTTTCCACCTACCAGACACTGTACTGGACATTTTTCATGAACATTGTCATTCATTCCTCTCAATGGTCCTATCAGGTAGGCAGCATTATTCTCACTTTACCTTTTTGCTCAGAAACTGAGGCCAGTCCATTTAAATAACTTATTACAATGAACACATTCCAGCAGCACTAAAATTTGGTCCCAGATCTGCTTTCAGTTTTTCTTTATTCTTTCTCTTCCCTTTCTATAAGAATGACTATTCAGCTAAAGGTCATAGAAGACATTTCAATTTTGAGTTTCAGATTTTTATAAGCATCAAAACATCCCCCTCTCACTGCTCACTCCACTTGATCTGTTTTATTTCTTTTAGGTTTTAGTAATATATATCAATGTCTCCTTGTTTGTGCCTTTTGCTTTATTACTCCTCTCCCCCTCCCCCCCGTCCCCCACTCCCACATTGGACTGGGACTAATTGAGCTGCCTTAGAGCCCAAGTACAAGTATGCTGGCTGCTCCCTTGTGTCTTGAAGTCAGTTATAGAGCCTAGTTTTTGAGATGGAAATTGTCACTTGACTATCCATTCCAGCCCCTTGGCTTTTATCCTCCAAGCGTCACTGGTTCAGGGATGCTTGAGCCCATGCCAAACATGGTAGATTCTCTCTCTCTCTCTCTCTCTCTCTCTCTCTCTCTCTCTCTCCAGTTTAAGCTTCCATTTAAGATAATCATGATGAGGCCCTCATAGGAAGGCCTGTCTTAAGGTTGAGAGCACATTTGTCACTCTGTCACTTCCTCTATTTCCTGTAACTACCTATTGTAGCTCTTTTAGCAACTGTGCTGATGTTTAGATCAAAAGACTTAGAAGATGCTGGGAAATTATGGGACCTCTCCTCTAATGTGGCCTCAATTAAATAAGATTTTATCTGAAAAGACTTTTCACTAAAAACTCCCATTTAAAGTGGGGGGGGGGGGAGGAGAAGAACAAGAGTATAGCACAGACACCATCTGATTCCTGACAGAGGCAGAGGGTGCCCCATGTCAGAGCAGTGAGTGTCCTGGCAAGCCGTGCTGACTATTGGGCTCCACACCAGGGACATGAAGGCTTCATTCCCTTGTCCTCCATGGACCCATCTCAGGAGGTAATTGAGGAAGACTTTCTTTTTGGGGCCCATGCCACTTGAGCAGCCCATTTCTTTCTTTTATTTTATATTTTTATTGATTTCAGAGAGGAAGGGAGAGGAAACATCAGTGATGAGAGAGAATCATTGATCAGCTACTTCCTGCAAACCCCCAATTGGGGATCGAGTCTGCAATATGGGCCTGTGTCCTGACTGGGAATAGACCAATGCTCAACCATTGAGCAACACTGTCTGGGCCAGAAGCCCACTCCCTCTTTTATTTATAGTTGCTGGATTTCTCCTAGGGACCCAGACTGCACAGCTCCCTGTTGGAAAGCTGTCATCAGAGCCGAGTCTCTCTTTATGTGTTGAATCTGGTGCCTCCTCTTCATCATCTTTGTCCTCAGCAGCCACCCACATGCAATGGCAAGGATGACTCCAAGCCTCTCCAGGATTTCTGGTCCTCAGCTCTCATGATCCCCAAGAAGTAGAAAGCCCCCTCCTCTTCCTCCAAATCTACACATCAAACTACAGGCAGGCTCTGACTGTCCTCCTTAGGGGCTCCTTTCTGAGCAATTCATTCCGGCCTGAGGGCTGAGATGCTGTAGCAGGTGAGGCCACCATTGCAGAAGCACCCCTTTGGCAGGGCACAGGGCAGACTGTTGTCAGGGCAGCCCCATCTGAACCGATGAATGGATTCTCCCAGGAAAGGAGGTCTCTGTAGCAGAGAAATCAAAGAGGTCTGGGAAGGCAGAAACAATGCTCAAGGGTATATTACATGTGTGTGAAATGCGGAATAAACATTGTGGTTTCTCAAAGATGTTGATGTTTCAGAAAATCTGTGACATGTGGGAGTGCCTTTGAGTTACAAAACTCTGGTAAATACTTATTCTTTTTATTAACCCACTCTTTCAGATGCTGTAGGTCTTAATCTCGCTTTTTTTTTTTCTTCCTCTAAGAAAGAATTCCACAGATGTTTGCATCCAGGCTTAAATTTCATTCATTCTGATGTTTTCTATAAAGCTGCTTGGGAATTAGACTATCCTTCTTATGTGATTTGATAAAATCCAGGAATGAATCTCTTGCTTTTGTTTTTCTTGCCATGGGAGAATTGAAAGCAGTAGCCTTTGTCCAACAAAATTGTGTTTTTTTTTCCTCCTTTTTCTTTTATATTTATAAAGGATTTAAAAGAATGTCACCTTGGGCTAACAATCCAGGGACAGCTCCACTGCTCACCCATCCACCCAACCCCTCTTACTGCTTTTATTCCCTCACTGATATTTCCAAATCTAGCTGTCTTCTGCTACCTTTAAAAAAATGATTTCAGAGAGGAAGGGAGAGGGAGAGAGAGATAGAAACAACAATGATGAGTGAGAGAGAATCATTGATCAGCTGCCCTCTACATACCCCACATAGGGGATCGAACCTGCAACCCAGGCATATACCCTGATGGGGAACAGTGACCTCTTGGCTCATAGGTCATTGCTCAACCACTGAATCATGCCAGCTGGGCTTGGTACCTTTTTCAATTCTCTCCTCCTCCTCCTTTTCCTGGCTCCAGAGACCACCATTACCTAGGTCTAGGGCAAGTACAATCAGGGCTCCTCATAACCCCATCACCACATCCCTTGTAACCCTCTCAACAGTCAACTGAGGGCATACTAAATATCCTTCACTTTAGGAAGGCTATCTCAGGATGCCCTCATGTCCTTAGACATCTACTAATTTCATTGAGGTAAAGCCCTCTGAATTTTTGTTCAATTTACTTCCCATCCACTGACATGCAAGTATCTTACCAATGAATCTAAAGTAGTTGCTACTTCTTGCTCACTAGATGTAATCTGTGCATTGACCAGTGTAATACCTTGTGGAAGGGAAAGGTGATTGAGGCTCCTAAATCATGACACAGAGTTGCAAAGCTACTATACCCTTAAGACAGGAAGGCCTTGCTGGCTAGAAGCAAATTGCTCAGGTTGTCATTATTAACAGATATCAGGAAAAAAGCACTGGTCAGATCAACAACTGCATCAGGAGTATTAGGGGATATGCATGTGGAATCAAGCAATGAAACCACATCCAGAACAGCAGCTGCACTTAGAATCACCACCTGGTTAAGTTCATGATAATCCATTGTCATTCTCCAAGACCCATCTGTTTTTTACACGGGCCAAGTAGGCAAGTTGAACAGGGATATACTGGGAATGAATCACCACCCCTGCACTTTTCAAGTCCTTGTGTTGGCAGTAATCTCTGCAGTCTCTCCAGGAATACAGTATTTCCTTTGGTTTACTATATTCATATGTAGAGGCTTTCACTGGGCCTTTTATAACATTAACTAGAGGCCTGGTGTATGAAATTCATGCATGGGGGGTGGGGGAATCTCCCTCAGACGAGCCTGCACCTTCTCCAATCCAGGATCCCTTGGGGGATGTCCAACTGCCAGTTTAGGCCCATCGGCAATCAGACATCTCTCTGACAATCCGGGACCACTGGCTCCTAACTACTCACTTGCCTGCCTGATCACCTCTAACTGCCCCTCCCTCATGCTGGCCTGGTCACCCCCAACTGCCCCCCCCCACCCCAACCCGGCCTGGTTGCTCCTTACTGCCCTCCCTGCTGGCCTGGTTGCCCCATGCAGCCTGTTTGGCCATCCATTTGGTTGCAATGGTTGCTTAGGCTTTTATATATATAGATAGCCCTCATTATATAAGTCTGTTTTTCAGAAATATCATCTCTCTGGTTACTGTATATAGGATATATATATATATTTTTAGGGAATACCAAGAAGCTTCTAGGTTATATATGTGTTGCTTGAGCTGGGAATTTGGTTCCCTGAGCTATGCTTTTTTTCCCCCAAATATCCCATGGACACAGACAATAAAGCCATAAAGGCCTGGGGAGAGGTAGTAAGGTGGAAGGGGGTCAATGGAGGGAAAAAAACTGGCATCTTTAATACTTTCAATAATAAAAATTAATGGAAAAAAACAAAGAAAAATTATCTGTGATCATAGCAAAACATTTCAAGAGATTAGGTTTTGATGGGAAAGAGAAGGTCTTACAGGTGAGGAAATTTTGCTATTTCTTCATTGTTTTCTGGGTCCCACATCTCAACTCTCATAGGTTCATTTTAGGCATCTGGGCTTTCAAGGGTGTCTGGCATTGCTCTCAATGTTCTTAATGACCCTTAACTTTTGACACTTTTAGAAGATAGATAAAGAATCCTGTTTTAATTTTCCCTTTCTCCTCTATTGGGTTACAGGTTGGGCATGTTCTTCAGTGCTTAAACCAACCAGCCAGCCATGTCTCCACAATCCCTTTCTTCATTGCTCATTTAGGCCCATCGGCAATCAGACATTCCTTTCACAATCCGGGACCACTGGCTCCTAACTACTCACCTGCCTGCCTGATCACCTCTAACTGCCCCTCCTCTATGCTGGCCTGGTCACCCCCAACTGCGCCCACCCTGCACCTGGCCTGGTTGCTCCTTACTGCCCTCCCTGCTGGTCTGGTTGCTCCATGCAGCCAGGATCATTTTTATGTATACACATGTGAGTAGGGAGTAGATATAATGATACGTGAGTAACATAAAGTCGATTCATTAAGAACTTCAATTTTGGGAGGAAAAGTAATTTTACTATTTTCTTAGGAAAAATATACAATGCATTTAACAATTTTTTTTATTGCTAACCAGTTAGTTCTCTTTCAGCCACTCTCTTCTTGCCTTCCCTGTTCATGCAAAGCTGTTGCCTTTGAGCTGTTTAAGGGGATGGTGTGCTGACAGTTTTCTGTTCCAACTTTTCAAACTATCCTTAAGTGCTGCCATTCTAATGATATAAAATTCTAGGTTAATTCCTGGCCACAGTCTACATGTTTTGCATATTTTTATGGTTTACCTCCCAATTCTTCTAGGCCTACATCTGAGCTATTATTTTTTCCAAGCTCTAAGTCTATGTAGTATGCAGACTTCCTTTGCTTGTTACCATTATTGGGCTATCTTCCTAAACAGATTTTATCTTCTTGAAAGTAATGACAGTATCATTCAGTTATATCCCCAACTCCTATTTAAAACATAATTTATGCACAAAAAATATTTTCTTAGTGAATGAATGAATATCAGGGAGCTGATCTGTCAGTCAACAATCTATATAAAACTCAGTGCTGGCAGAATAACCTAATGAGTATTTTATAATCTTGAAAAATCACCTTTTAACTTTAAAAGTCATTTAATTATTTCTCAATCTAAGCATCAGGGATGTTTTTTATTGTATGAACACTCCACTTTCTACACATGGCATTCTGGGTACTCTTGTAATAAAATGCACTAATGCAAAGCATGTTTCTATTTTTCCTTAGAACTATGTTGTGATTTAGGAGATTACATTCCTGACCAAGTACTGGGCTTTAGATCAGAGCTAATGATTGACCACATATATTATAAGACATTATACAATAACAAATGAGTAAAATCATTGGGAACAGCAAAGGTATGTTTTTAATCTTATTAAATGGATTCACAATATACTACAGAGATTCACATTTTTATAAAGTGTATGGTCATTTTGTTTACTTCATTCAAACTTAGAAAGCTTGTTTGAAGATTTCTGGAAATGGCCCAGCTAAATACATTTAAAATCTTTGGCTGATTCCTTTTACTTCCCATATAATGTTGTCTGAAGCAAGCATATGTACTTAAAAATGATTCCACTGATTTAATAGGGTAGCAAGCTTTGTAAAAGTTTTCAGCCTGTGAATTTATTATTGTTGAAGCTGATAATGATGATGATTAATATTTTTTTTTCTCACTGAAAACTGGGACTAACTATTTCCCTCTCTGACATTCTCTCCTATCTCCCCTGTTCATGCAAAATTTCTGCCTTTGAGCTCCTCAAGGGAATGGTTTGCTCCTGGTCTATTAATGTGACCTTTGATGGCATTGAAATGCTTTACACACAACTACAGGACCATTCACAGAGAATCTTTCAGAGGAGCTTCGAGTAACTCTCTTTGGCAGTTGCCAGGACCCTGTAGGCTGCTTGCTATTCATGTTTGACTGCTACAGAGAGCCTTCCTTAAGTAAGACATTAAGTACCTCGGAGTTGGTCAACCAGAGAATTTCTAGGGTAAGGGAAAATGATTGAAGGTAGGAGAAAGAGAAGACAGAATTTTCCATTACTTGTTCCCTTTTCTATCTTGTAAACACATAAAAAGTACTTAGCACTGATCTAATAGCTAATTAGTTATTGGCTTACTCTAATTCTTAACTCTGTTAAAAAATAAAAGTCAACTGAGCAAATTTTAAAGATATTACTGGCTTTATTCAATAATCAATGGATTGGGCAGCCAAGAGCACTGTCTTGTTGCTAAGTATGACAGTGTCTATCTGCATGGGACTTTGTACTCATATTATGAAGACTAGATGGGGCCTCTAGTGCTAGGTGCCTTGCAATCTAATAGTGACACAGGGTCAAGGGAACAGACGGGAATCAAGCCAGGAGGACACAGACAAGGAGATTCTTTAAACAAATTATTTTCAATTATAATTGATATATAATATTATATTCATTTCAGGTATTCAGCATAGCGATTAGACATTTATATAACTTACAGAGTGCTCACCCCAATAAATCTAGAACCCACCTGACAGGAGGCTCTTGACAATGGCTAGAAGTGCAAGAGGAATTTCTTTCCCAGGGATCCAGGGGGCTGGAGATATGAAATCATTAAGTTGGAGCTTCCTGTTTATTTTGAGTCTCCTAACTTTTTCTAGTGTTTAGTCTGAAGTAAATCTAATATTTTGAAGGTAAAAAAAGAGGCTCTCTTCTGTCCTCTTTATAATTTGTTCCAAAATTGACTCTTGTCAAAGCTGTGAGGGGTTAAGAATTATAACAAATGAAAAACAACTCAAAGGGCTTCTAAGATACATTTGGAGCTGAATCAAGTCCAAGGGTTGGTGCTTCGGGTCACCGGCGAGATAAAGAGGTAGCGGAGAGATTGGGGAGTTCCCTAGGTCCTCTCCAGCTCTGATGTTCTCACTGGCATGGTAAGGATGGGAGGGAATTGAAGCAGCCATGGGTGAAGAGATGTTGGAGAGCCCCTAGGTGTTCTTTATGTGTCTCACCTCCCATTGAATGGGATTTTGGTGTAGAAGCCTGAGAGCACTTGCAATGTGCTTGCTGAATCACTTTTGGTAAACTGTGAGAAATCAGATATATGGTAGACCTCTGCTTCCAAGCAAACATTGACCTGATTGCAAAAGTGGGAGAATATGGAGGCCTCGGAGCCAGAGCAGAATCCAGGAAGGTTTGGAGGGAGATAGAGAGTGAATTTTGGAAAGGGAGTGACCTAATAATCATTTAGGAACCATCCGTGATGCACTAAAGACAAATTACAAATGTGTCCAGTGAAAAAATGTTTCCTACTGGGAAATCAGGCAAATGCAGTATATATTTGGACTGTTCGGGTTTTAGGACTTCATTTGTCAAAGTTAGAACTCTAATAGGTGCAAACGTTGCAGAAGAAATTAGAATTTCTCATAGAAGAGTAAGTTTGCTCTCTGTAGATGTTGGAGATTAAACCTTTATCAGTGATAACGTTTGCAAATATGTTTTCCCATACAGTGGGCTTTCTTGTTTTGTTGATGGTTTCTTTTGCTGTGCAAAAGCTTTTTGTTTTGATGTAGTCCCATTTGTTTATTTTCTCTTCAGCTTCCATTGCCCTAGGAGCAGTATAGGTGAAGAAATTGCTTTGGCATATGTCTGAGATTTCTCTGCCTGTGGATTCCTCTAGTATTTTTATGGTTTCACATCTTACATTTAAGTCCTGTATCCATTTTGAGTTTATTTTTGTTTATGGTATAAGTTGGTGGTCTAGTTTCATTTTGTTGCATGTATCTGTTCAATTTTCCCAACACCATTTATTGAAGAGACTGACTTGACTCCATTTTATGTTCATGCCTCCTTTGTTAAATATTAATTGGGCATAGTGGTTTGGGTCGATATCTGGATCTCTATTCTATTCCATTGGTCTATATATCTGTTCTTGTGCCAGTACCTTGCTGTTTTGGGAACAGTGGCTTTGTAGTACAGCTTGAAATTTGGTATTGAGATCTTACCTACTTTGTTCTTTCTCAGTTTTGCTGTGACTAGTCAGAGTCTTTTTTTGTTCCAGATGAATTTTTGGAGAGTTCTTTCTAGGTCTGTGAAATATGCTGCTGGTATTTTAATGGGAAGTGCATTGAATCTATAGGTTGCTTTGGGTAGAATGGACATTTTAATGATGTTGATTCTCCCAATCCATGAACATGGTATGTTCTTCCATCTATGTCTTTTTTTTTCATATTCTATAGTTTTCCACATATAGGTCTTTTACCTCCTTAGTTAAGTTTATTCCTAGGTATCTTAGTGTTGTTTTTTTTTTTTTTTGTGCAATGGTAAATGGGGTTGCTTTTTTAGTCTCTCTTTCTGTAAGTTCACTACTGATGTATAAAAATGCCATAGATTTCTTGGCGTCAATTTTGTATCCTGATACCTTGCCCAATTCATTTATTAAGTCTGTTAGTTTTTTGATTGAGTCTTTCGGTGTTTTTATGTACAATATCATGTCATCTGGAAATAAGGACAGCTTTACTTCTTCTTTTCCAATTTGGATGACTTTTACTTCTTCTTCTTGAATTGCAATTGCTAATATTTCCAGTACTATGTCAAACAGGAGTGGTGATAGTGGGGATCCTATCTTGTTCCTGTTCTTAGGAGAAATGGTTTTAGTTTTTGCCCATTGAGTATGATGTTAGCTGTGGGTTTATCATATATGGTTTTGATTATATTGAGGTATGATCCTTCCATCCCCACCTTGTTGAGAGTTTTTATCAAGAAAGGGTGTTGGTTTTTGTCAAATGATTTTTCTGCATCAAGTGATATGACTATGTGATTTTTATCTCTCAAATTGTTTATGTGATGTTTCACATTTATTGATTTGCGGATGTTGTACCATCCTTGTATTCCTGGGATAAATCTTACTTGGTCATGGTGTATGGTCTTTCTGATGTACTGCTGGATCTGATTTGCTAGAATGTAGTTGAGGATTTTGGCATCTGTGTTCATGAGGGATATTGGCCTGTAATTCTCTCTCATTGTGTTGTCTTTATCTGGTTTTGGTATTAGAGTGATGCTGGCTTCATAGAAGGAGCTTGAAAGTGTTCCTTTCTCTTCAATTTTTTGGAATAGTCTGAGGAGAATAGGTTTTAATTCTTTCTTAAATGTTTGGTAAAAGTACGCCATGTAGCTTTCTGGCTCAGGCTTTTGTTTGCTGGAGGCTTTTTTATGACTGCTTCAATTTCGTCCATAGTTATTGGCCTATTGAGATGTTTAGATTTATCCTGATTGAGTTTTGGGAAGGTTATATTTTTCTAGGAATATGTCCATTTCCTTCAGGTTGTCCAGTTTGTCGGAATAGAGTTGTTCATAGTATTTTTTAACAATCCTTTGTATTTCAGTGGGGTCTGTTGTTATTTCACCTCTTTCATTTCTTCCACATGTTTGCACCAATTGGGGATAACTATTCTGGGGTTTGCAGCTGTTAGGTGGGTGCTGTAGTTGGATTTTCAGGCTTCTGATAACATCCACTTTCCTCTTCAAGATGGTGTGGTCTCTGTGTCTGAACTGGTGGCTCCAGGAGGGAACCCAGCATCAGTGGGGGCTGCCTGCTCAGGAGAGCCCTGTCCAGCAGTCTCCCACTGTCTCTTGGATTATAGCTGTCCCTTACCTCAACAAAAAACACTCCCCGTGTGACTCTCAGTTGTTCTTTCTATCTGCTCCAGGACAAGGCTCAGGACACATCTATATATTCCACCCCCATTTTTTAAAATTTTCATTTCCTTTCCAGTTTGAATATTTCTTGCCACTCCCTTCTGGCCTGCATTCTGTTGAGAAATCAGCTGACAGTCATATGAGTAATCCCTCGTAGGTAACTAACTGTTTTTCTCTTGCTGCTTTCAAGATTCTCTCTTTGTCTTTTGCCCTTGGCATTTTAATTATGGTGTGTCTTGGTGTGATCCTCTTTGGATTCCTCTTGTTTGAGGTTCTCTGTGCTTCCTGGATTTGTAAGTCTATTTCTTTCAGGTAGGGAAAGTTTTCAGTCATTATTTCTTCAAATAAGTTTTCAATATTTTGCTCTCTCTCTTCTTCTGGCACCCCAATAATTTGGATGTTGGTATGCTTAAAGTTGTCCCAGAGGCTTCTTACACTATCTTCATATTTTTGGATTCTTTTTTCTTTTTGTTTTTCTGGTTGGGTGTTTTTGTTTCCTCATATTTCAAATCTTTGGTTTGATTCTTGGGTCTTTTGGTCTACTGTTGAATTTCTGTATATTCTTTATTTCAGACAGTGTATGCTTAATTTCTGATTGGTCCTTTTCCATTTTTTTTTTTTTGGCATTCTCATTAAGATCCTTAGAGGTGTCACCAAGTTCCTCAGAGGTTTTTAGAAGATTATTGAGTAACCTTATAACTGTGGTTTTAAACTAAGTCTAGTACAGTGGTATGTCGAGATACCAGTTTAATTCGTTCTGTAACCTTGAGGCGTGGGAAACTATGAGACGCTCGAGTTGCGGTAAACTGGTGGGTCATGTGCAGCCGGCCGATCCGCACGATTACTCCTATCTCAAATGTTGCTTGTATTTCAAAGCAAAAATCGCTCGCTCTACGGCTCGTATCTCAAAAATCTCATATGTTAGGGCACTCGTATCTCGAGATACCACTGTAGTTTGCTTTCCTCTTTTTTTTCCATTCATGACATGTTTCTTTGTCTCTGCATTTTGGCTGCTTCCCTGTATTAATGGGGTGGTTTTCTGTAGTAGGTGAACTATAGAGCCTAGTGGTTCAGCCTCCCCTATCACCTGATGTGGACACTCTTGATGCACTCCTTTGTGGGTTGAGTGTAAAGTCTTTTTGTAGTTAAGCCTTGATTGCTGTTGGTACACTGGGAGAAATTGACATCCAGGCCAATTGGCTATGAAGACCCGTTGTGTCTATAATAGAAGAACTGCTGTGCTGAAGACACCCTTATGGAGCAGGACTTGTTTCAGTGGGGCTTTGGTGCTCACTGAGTCTGCCTCTTGAATGTGTCACTTATGGATGTGAGGAGTTGAAATCTGGTATCATCTTACACTGACCACTAAGTACACTGGTTTCTGGATCTCCAGTAGGGTGCAGGTCAGCTACTGTCTGAAGCCACCCAGCAGGAACTATAGCAAGATCTGCAGATTTCTCCTTTTTCCTGGGGGTTTGGAGCTTTTGGTACTGTCTGACCAGAGCTGCAGTTTGTTAGGTTAAGCTGTGATAGGGCAGGCCATTTTTATGCAAAAGCCACTATGCAGAGCTTGGGTGGGTTTGTAAATTGTGTGGGGTGGGGTCTCAAGGAATCACTAGGCTGAGGCGTGGCAAAAAGTGGTGGCTGCCAGTCAGCCATCTCCGGGTCTTTGAGTTTCCCCATCCCTGCATTACGTGCCCCAGCACAGTAAACAATAATTCCTGTGCACACCTCTGCAAGAAAGTCAACCTCACTTCCTGTTCAGATGGCAGACAGTCTAGCTTCTCCCCATAGGGGTTTGGGTCCCCAGAGTCTCGCCAAAAACTGGAGTTCAGAGTAATCAGGAGCTTGTGTCTCCCTTTGGTTTGAAAAAACAAACAAATGGTGCACCTAGTTGCCAGCTGCCAGCCCAATTTGCGTGCCTCCATACCTCAGCTTTTCTCAATGCTCTTTTCTCTTTCCTTCTAGTTGCAGAAATTATACTCATCCAGCTTTCCCATGATTCTAGGTGATAGACCTTTTGTCTTTTAGTTGTAGTTTTGGTGTGGTTGGGAGAGGCAGCATGTACAGGTGTATACCTTATGCCACCATCTTGGTTTTCCCCCCTCTGATTCTTTTCATGTACACTAGATGGCAACTCTGAGATTAGGGGTTTCTAGAAAATACTGATATATAAAATAACTAGTATAGATGCTTTTTTTCCCCCTTAGGCCGTGGCAAGATACTGTTATGGCATAATACAGAACACATCACAAACAAAATATAGTTTGAGCATGACTTTCTATATTCACATAGTCTAACCTTTTTCTTTACAGGAACCCAATATGTAAACCCTGACATCCCACCCTTTCTCTGTCCTTCCTCTGCCAAACCATGAGAAGTCTTTCTTATGCAGTGAATTTTCTACTTGTTCAGGATCAATGAAAAGTTTTCTTCTTTCCTTATCCTCCAGCCTCTGCCCCCCTTCTCTTTCTCTCTATCTTTTTTAAGTTCTTATTTTATTACTTCTTTCATGAAATCTCTGCAGTCACTGTAGATAAAGTCACTGGAGAATCTTTACTTCTGCTGTCCTATTGCCAGCTCACTTTTGGAAGCACCAACATTGGCCTTTCTTCATTTTGTTCTTGCATTCCTTTCCCTGTTTCCTTGAGGTCTTCTTTTTCTTATACAGGTCATGGCTTGCAAGTCTATGTGCCGATTCATTTTTCTTTGCATAATCCAAGGAATCATAAATCTTGCCAAAGCCAGTTGTCATGCCACCACCAAAATTGGTTCTGAATCCAAATACAAAGATAACATCTGGTGTAGTCTTAGATATTTTGGTTAGTTTTTCCCGAATTTCTGTCTTAGGTACTGCTGCCTTCCCAGGGTGAAGGACATCAATGACTATTTGTTTACACAGTAGTCTGTTGGTCATGAACTTCCTGGTCTGGATAGTTACTGTGTCATTCATGATGACAGCTGATATTCAAGCAGCTAGAAAAAGAGCTCCAGGCCTCTCATTCCAGGAAGGCACCAGGTAAGGATGGAATGTAGGAGACTTATCTTTGGACTTTTTCTGGCAATGGAATGCTTCTTGTTGTCCAAACTTTCTTCACTGGCCACACACCACATGTTCTTGCAGCATGCTAAGGAGACTTTTTTCCCTTCCATGAAAGACTCTGTTAGGTTTCTTTTGTTTATAAATATGGGTTTTTAAGCATTGTGGGAGAAACAAATTTCACTTTTTGTTTTTCTGTGGAGTCAAGCATATCTGTACCTCCCTTAGTAAGGTTATATAAACAAGCAGGACTAGAGGATGTTTCTCTTCTTCAAAAGCAAGAAAAACTGAAGTATTTTATTTTTCCAAGAAGGGGCATATATACACAAGTGTTCACATGAAAAACCTCAAATAAATTGTTTCCTACTA